>BMAU01013207.1:0-56508 GCA_019973935.1 Trichonephila clavipes
GAACCACTTTAAAGTTTATAATTCTGAAAAAAAATAATTATTATAAGCTTAATTAAACTTAAAATACCACTTTAAGATATTAGTTATACATTTTTCTTTAAAATAATTGCATTTTCATATTTTTTCAACCCACACATTTTTATAAATGATCAACATTTAGCGAGTACCATTTGCACAAAAAAATTCATGAAAAACGTTAAAAAAATTTTTTTTCTGTCACGACAGAAATTTTAGCTGTTTTTCTTATGATATTAAAGTATTACGTTTGTATAAAAAATATATCAGGAATAAGAACTGAAATTATATATAAAATTATTAATATAAAATGCCTTAATTTAAAAATTTTACATGCACACATTTCACAAAGAAAAAAAATGATTGTATGTATTGCCTCGGAAATATTCTGCTTTATTGCACATTCTTTTTTTAATGTAATTATTTCTCTTTATAAATTAGACTTTTTTTTATCAAAATGCATTTTTTAGCTTTTTTTCTAAAAAGGGGGCGTGGCCTAATTGAATAATTTGTTTTCAAATGAACACATGCACAAATGATATATCAATCGAAAGATAATAATACAAAGAATAAGATTAAATGAAAATAAAAAAAAACGACAGGTCTGTGATTTTTGAGGTACCAAGTCCTCTTAAGTAACTCAAAACTCAAAATATAATCAAGCAGAATTAATTTTAGAAATGAAAATTGAAATTAATTTCACACTGAAAGAGTTGCTTGTGCTCAAATATATTTTAATTAATTCAATTTAAGAGGAGAAAAAAAATGCTTTAAAATGAACCGAAAAACCAAAACCTAATCTCAGAAAATTTTAAATATCTTAAAAACTATTTTATTAGCAGATCTGAAATTTGGCTGCAAGCTTCTCAATAATATGAGCCTCAAGAAACTGCAAAAAAAAAAAGAAATTCGATCTTTTTCAAATTTGTAGGGTATTGTGTAGTCTTAAATGAAGACAAGCTAGTTATTTCTTCTTTCTGGGATAAATCAATTCAAAGTTTTTCTTTGCAATTTGAATGTGAATAAACACGATTAAAGTTATCATAAATCTGGAAAGTTATCATAAATCTGGAGTTTTTAAACTTAGAGTGATCACATTTTGTGACATTATAGAAATTTATGTAAAAAAAAAATTCAGGCAACAAAATTTTATTTGAATTTTAGACTGATTTTTTTTAATTGAATCGTACTGTGTTCTCTTAAAAGTACAAAAAAATTACTGATCATTATAAAAAATTGATTTCTAGCTTTTTACTGGAAAATAAACAGTAACTCCTTGTACTTCTAATGCAATTTGAATTACTAATCTAAAATTAGTATTTTACTATACAATCTATGATGCTGGTAGCATTTATTTAAAGGTAAAAATGTTTACTCAAAACTTCAATATCTCACAAAAGGGTTAATTACATCACAAAAGGAACAACTTTTTATCGTTTGGAAGATTTTCTCATGTTAGTCCATGCTAGATTTTTTTTCAAAAAATTTACTCATAATTTTTAAAAAAAGAGCTCTTATTTAAATAACATTTATAACGCGATAAATTAGCATTAACGTTGGTGACTGTATGACCAATTATTTTTTTTAAATGTTAATTTTTCTTTTTTAATATTACTGTCACAGGGAAAATGCTGCATGAATTGATCCCCATAAACATATTTTTTCTACCATATTTATTATACACAAAACTTAAAACAAAAATACACCTAAATAAATATATAGAAAAAAAAACAAATTCTTTGCGTAGAAATTTAAAGATAAAATGCAAATTGAATAAAAGAAAGAAATGAAAAAAGACTGATCGCATGACTGAAGTAATTTAATTGTTAAAAAGCTTTTAAAAATATTTTAAGCTAGATTTCCGAGAACATTAGCACATAATGGGGTATGAATGCTAGTATTTTACTAGCAATTCATGTGTTTAACACTATGTTTTTCAATTCCTACTATTAACTCACACTCTCTATTTATTTTTTTTATGTGTTTGTTTATTTATATTTTTATTTATCTTGGTGGAATCTTCATTCGTTAATAAATTCCTTTTAAAGCGCTCAATTGAGCTGAAATTCAATATATATGATTATTTTGGATGACAATGCAATAATTAATTTATAAATAATAAACATTAATTGATTAAAACTAATTATTTAAAGAATTACAAATACAGCCGCGTTGGCGACTTAGTGACCCTTTTGGCGAATTGTGTCAAAACTTTAAAAAAAAAATTTCTCACGTTTTAAAGCATTCAGCTGAACTGAAATTTTATATACATGACTGTTTTTGATGACAATACGATACTTTAATGATAATTAATAAGAATTAATAACCACTGAATGTTGTGATTCTGTTACATGTATATACATATTTAAATTAATTGTAACTATTTAATAAAAAGTAGCTAAAATGAGATTTTTCTTTGTTGATTTAAGTAGGAATTGACTGAAATTATTATTTTTATATTACTTGTTCAATTAACAATTAGCAAGTGTCATAGATTCATGTTGCTATGTTAGCGGAAACATGCCTAACAAGTTCATCAAGTTATTTTAATTTTCAGTCAATCGCCAACAGATGATAATGTGACAATTTCTGAATAATTATTCTTCATATTATTTTCATATTCTTTTTGAATGTTGAGTGTTGACGACAATAAAAATGATTAACAGCAATAAAATCTTTATCAGAAATGATTTTCAATGTCTAATGTTTAGTAAATCAAGGGACCTTTACCAAATTAACTTCCTTGTCAGAATTATGTCGTAATGACTTTCCAAGACTTGTGTAGAGGAAGACACTACTCTCAAACAACAAATATGTGAGTTTTTGTAGGGCAGCAGAAAGGGTGGCTAAAAGATTAAATATTTGTACAAAAACGCTTCAACTCTTGTGATTTTCAAGTAATCCAACTATTTGGTATACGTGAACGGATAATTAGTATAAATTAAGTAAAACCTTAATATTGTGCGATGTAAAAAAATGTTGAAATTTTTATAAGTAAATTTGCTTTACTTTTTGATGTATCAGCATGTAAAGATCTACTATAGAGAAATAAAATAGCAAAAAAAGAAAAAAAAATTGATAATGTAATACTGTAAATTAATTGTCATTATGATAAAGCCATCGATATTCCTTTAATTGAATTGTCCTTTATATTTCTCAACAGAAAGTAGGAATAGGTAAATTCTGTATCATTCAACTTGGAAGACATGAATTGCTTGAAAGGATAACAAAAATAACAAATAATATAAAAAAAATTAGTTAATTCCTATTTTGAATGGATGAATAGAAAGTATTTTATTAACAATTGAAACTTTGAATAAGTATATACATATATATATATATATATACAGTGGCATAACGTACACCCCCGCACTGCGGGGGGGGCAATGCTAGACTGACGCCTTTAACGTAGAATTTCACAAAATTAGCTTTACATTTTTTTAATCCAATTTTTAAACGATTTTCAAATTGGCGATCTAACACCATTCAAAATCAAAACTTTGATCGCTTACGAAGAAGCCTGGTGTACAGGTGGGAATAACTGGCAAGGAATATTAAAAAAAAATTAAAGAGCATGAAATTTCTGTAATTCATATCCAAGCATGTCACACATATGACATCTGGAAACAAAATAAAACGGTGGATTCATTATGGAAATGCAATTTTAAAGAAGTTAATAAGGTTAGACAAATCTTACGAAGAAGCATAGCTGTTACAATGACTCTAGCGATGAGCAATCTTCCTTTTCAGGGACATCGAGAAACTCAAGATTCGACTCAAAGGGGAAATTTTTTCAATATAATAGACCTCTGGGCTAAATATGACCCTCTTCTCAATGTTCATTTGTCAGAAAAAGAATTCAAAAATGTCTTAACCCAAAAATTCAAAATGAACTTATTGCTATTATAGGCTCTAAAATAAAAGAAAATGTTGTGTTAAAAATATAAGGAAATGTTCTTTTTTCTCTATTATTCTGGACACGATACAGGATATTTAAAAAAGAAGACCAATTAAGTATTATAATAAGGTATGTAGCAACTGATGTTAATGATAATAATGAGCCAGATAATATCAGAATTAAAGCGAAACGTTCTTAGGTTTTATTGAGGCGGCAAATCACAGAAAGCAAAAAGTTTGGAAAAAGTGATGTGTTAAATTTTCTAAATACACTGGATATTTGTTTAGCGAAGTGTCGAGGACAAGGATATGATGGAGCAGCCAACATGAGTGGAGCGTATGGGGGTTTACAGAAATTAAGGAGAAACAACCAAGAGCAAATTACGTTCACTGTTCAACACACAACCTCAATCTTGTTCTAAACGATGCATGTAATAATGTTCCTCATGTAAGAGAATTTAATGACTTTTGTCAAAAAAATTTACACATTTTTTTGGGCTCAGCATTAAAAGGTGGAGTGATCTGAAAATGTGTGCAGAATAACGAGAACATTCAGCAGACTATTAAATCATTATGCACGACAAGGTGGTCATCTCGATTTGATTCTGTAATATCAATTCGCTACAATTACATTTCGATTTTAAAAGTACTTTAAAATATTTTACTAATCAGTACTAAGCAAGACGAGAAACAGGAAACTTTAGCGATTAAAAAACATATGGAAAAATTTCAATTTTTTTTTTGCTGATTTTCCAATGTCAAACTTTCCAAAGCATAAATTTAACTTCAAAAGCATTACAATCACAAAAAATAGATTTGGAAAACGCTAAGATCCTGTTAAATTCTAGCTTAACGTCTATCGAGAATCTTCGTAACAACTTTGCTAATATAAAGGAAGAAGCTATTAGTATCACCCCGGAGTTTGAAAAAAAGAGGCATAGAAAAGTTAGACAGTGTTTCAATGATTTCAATGCTGATGAAAAGCTGCAAGACAGAGAACGATTGTTTGAGGTGGATGTTTTTAAGGCCAATCTTGATGTTATTACTACTCAATTAAGGGGTCATAGGACCCTTAACAGATATCCGTGCACTCGAAGAAAACGTCCTTCTTCTAACCAGTGTAGCTTAGCAATAAAACAAAACAATATTTTGAAATTTTTACCTCATGATAATAATATATATTTACATTATTTCTCAAATTTTCAGAAAATTTGAGAAAAAATTAAAAAAGTTATTAAGAAATAAAATTTGGTCAATTTTTCAAAAATATGAAAATTAGCATTTTACAGCGCGCAGAAATCTGAAGAGCAGAATTGATCAAAATTCACAAAATTAATTTTACTTGATATAAAAATGTTCCTTTTTGAACTTATACACACTTTTAAAGCATTTAAAGAACAAAAATATTTTTAAAATACAATTATGAAGAAAATTTTAAAATTTTATGAAAAAATTCAATTAAAACACAAATAAAAAAATTATACAAAAATTTGTTTAAAATTTTTTGTATAAGTTATAAAAAACCTTATTTTGAACATGAGTATGAAATTTCATATTGATATGATAAATAGTTTATGAAAAATTCTGCGCGCAAGGCAAAATTTTTCATTTTGAGAAAAATGAAGTTAAAGATAAAAAATAACAAAAAAGAAAATTAAACATACCATTATGCTTTAAAAAGTCCCAGCAGCATAAAAAGTGCCCTCTGAAAGCTTGCATTGCTCAATTTGTTTGAGTATTTTAAGTTTTTTAGCTTTACGAGCTTAAAAGGAGGTTTTAGAAGCTTGTCTCTTAGCCGTTGACTTGCGCACTTTGTCAATATTTACACAATTCAAAACATTTGTTTTATTTATTTTTAAATTCAAAGCACGCATCAGATCAATTCTGTTCTTACTTCCATCATTGTATTCACATGCAGCTATAAATGCAGCTATTTTTGTGACATTAATTCCTGATAAAATCAATTTCGGGCTATACTTCCAAATCAGTAAATTCAATGGCTCATTAGCATTTTGAGTTTTCCGCCCTAAACACCTTCTTAACAATTTCAAGTGTGATTAATCTTTAAGAACAGGTTTAATCACTTCAGAAACTGCTTTTGGTAAGGTGTTCTTGTGAGAAAATTCATTCACTGTATTGTTGTGAACCCCGAAACATTATACTTACACCAGCTATTTTTGCCTTTTGGGTAAAACCAATGTTTCGGCTCATCATCTGTGCTGGATGTATGAGCCCACACAGCTAGACAGCTTGCCTCATCTCATTCACATTATGGGAGTTGGCACGAATAGCATTACCATAAAAAGTCGCCAATTTGCTTATAATAGCATCGGTTAGGCGACCTTTCCCACCAATTGTTTTCCCATCGGAAACCTTCTTTTCCCCCCGTAAAGCTTTCAACTTCCGCAAGCGGTTACCCATTTGCTTTTAGACATGGCCACCACACTCTATTTTTACAATGGGAACACTATCCCCATATGGTTCTTTTTCAGCAATAGACAAAAATGTCTTTGAGTCACCATCACCTATGTATCGCTGATACTTTAATCCATGTTTTTGTTCTGATCGGAGAAAAATTTTCTTCATTCCGCAAACTTCCATTTTTCCAGCAGATCCGCTATGGTTTTTCTGCAGAAAATGTGATGTTTAGCCAAAAAAGCACTATATTTTGGTCCAAACTTTGGCCTTTTATCGGAGTCGCATCCTTTGCAATAAGAGGACATGACTTCCATGTCGAGAACTTTCCCGCAGTCAGCTCCAATCAATGCACAGACTCCAATAAGTGAAGTATGCCCACGGGTCTTCCAGGTCCCATCACCGTTCACTACAACAGAATTTACGGTGCGATCAATAATTTTTTTCTCAGCAGCAGCTTTCTTCATCGATGCATTTGCAAGCGCTTCACTTATATCAGCTATCTTTGGATTTTTTCTGTCGTAAGCTTTCTGAGACACTGGATTTGGCAAACACATAAGAGAACAAAACGTCTCGAGCGAAGACAATCCTTTGCCTATATAGCGCATGGCCAAAACAGACCGTCTGTTGATTTCAGGTATATTTTTTTTATACCAATCAATTCACAGGAATTAAGTTTTTTTTCAATGCTACATTTTCTGCATGTGAACTGAAATATGGAAAATAATCCTACAGTGGATTTTTCACTCATTTTTATTTTGCCATAACACACAGAGCAACAAAGTAACTTTTCAATTTTTGAAAATAATAAACTAATGTCGATTAGTCTATAACCTTGAAACTCAACTGAAACATCATTTTCGTAAGCTTCTGAAATCTTGTGTGCACTTGGCAATTTTTTCGCCGATGAACTTTTGTTTGGCGAAACATTTTCAAAAGAAATAATACTTTTTCAGACAGAGATTTCTTCCGATACATGTTTCCTTGAAATCTTTTCTTCTTTGGTCTCTTTCCGGATGAAGTTTTTCAATGGAACATCCATGTTTAAAAGCTTTCAATGACAAATGAAAAATAATGCTAATCCAAAATCGAAATGTAAATAAACAATCCCACTTGGATTAAACGAAGTTAAAAGTTGAGTTGTAGTTATGCTACTCCCGAAATCAATTTGATATTAGGTGTGGCTCTTTTAATAAAACTAATCGGCAAAATATTAAAATGTTTGGAATGTGTTCTGACAGATGTCAAAAGTGGGCGTGGCAGATGCACGTTTTTGTTTACGTGTTACTAGTTATTTCTCAATAACTTCGGAAGTTTCACAGTATCAACAAAATTTTGGTTGCAAACTGCTCAAAAACGTTGAGGCTTTAACATATATTTTTTTCAAAAAATCGAAAAAAATGAAATTTAAGAGTCCTATGAGGCCTTAAAAAATCGCTTTGAGAGTATGAATGGCATTTACAAATCATTCAATTTTATTTTTGTGTGTGTGTGTGTGTGTGTCCTTGTTTTCTTATTAGGAACAGTAATTGTATCTTTAACTTTTTGGCAATTTATGCTAGAGTTTTATCGAATTTAAGGTCATAAACGAAGAATTTGGTAAGTGATACCTTTTTTCTATCATAAGCATCTGAAATCGAAAATATAATTTTACAGTGTTTGTATTTTTCTTAGTATATCATTCTTATTTAAGTTGCCAGGTTTTCAGTCGACTGTTGTTAGATTTTCCGTTTTTTAAATACTATAAATACTCTCTAATGTTAAACGTTATTTACTTTGTTTACTCAGACACACAGGTTAATTTTATATTCAGTTATAAGTTTAATATTTAAATATTTTTACGTGATGTGTAAATGTACATTATTTTATGGTTTTGCAATTCTTTGTATATATATATATATCCGGCTTGGGGCCCAGTTATTTTCCGTTACACCACTGTATATATAAGTATATATTGATGGGAGGCCAGAATTGTCCTATTTTAGAATTCGCCCCTGAGACGGCTTGGAATTTGTATGCGAGTCCCCCGGACCAGATATGGTGAAATTCTTTTTGGTGAGGTGCGTCAAGAAAGTTCCCGCGTTAAAAAGTTCACTAGACCCATAAATTGTGTGGTGGTGTAACACTGCGCCGGCCTCGGGACCAATTAGAGAAATTATAATGGACAAGACAAGGAGTCCTGTCCTAGGACTTTTGGGTAAAATGTCACCGAATATAAACGGGACGAACCCCGATTTTAGCACTAGAGAGCCGATCCCAGAGCGGCAGAAAATAAAAAAAAACCCGAGATCCCGGGCATCAGCCATGTCCATTCCCCAGCACCCCCTCTCTCTCACAAGCTAAGTTAATTTTTGATCTTCTTGTAGTAAAGTAAATTTTCATGTGCTTAAAATAAATTTAATAATGTTTTATATATATAAAACTATACGATCAGTGTTTGATTTAGCGCATGTGAGATGAGTGTTTTTAATTTAGAATTTAGTTAACTTAACTTGTAGTCATGATGCGGTGTTAACTTATAGAACTTGGGTCAATGTTAAAATTAATAAGTTTTAATAGCGTCGCATCAATATATAGGGAGAAAGTGAATTAATAGTAGGACTTAAAAAAAGAGCATGATTTGTCTGCATTGCTGTAACAATGCACACCCGGTTTGGGTAATATGGCTGAGAAACAGGTTTTTGACGCCTTTGTCTTTGTTTCAGCAGTTACATTGTTACAACAATAGAGACAAATTTAGGTTGGCGTCATAAACCGGTAATTAATTCAATGCAATTTAATTAATAAATTAATATTTGAAAAAGACTGTATTAGCATCAAGTGTCCTCCACTACAAAATTAAAAAAAATTCATTTGAACTTGATTGGATGATTAGAAAGTATTTTATTAGCGATTGAAAATTTGAACAAGATAAATAAATATATAATTATAGAGAGAGAGAGAGTTAGCTAATAGAGTAGGAATTGAAAAAGGACCCCCATACCCATCAAGCGATGCACGTTGAATTTGTCGAGAGCTGAAACGTACTCCTGTGGTGTGGTGTGGTAGTTAGGAGAAGGTGGTGCCTGCTCAGGAGTCGTCCACGTCACTTGATCATGGTTCAAAATTACGTGGTCCGTTGCCAAAATCCCTCGTGTAGCTCAAGAGTGTGGGACGTTAATATTCCTCACTCACGCACCCATACTCATCAAAGTACTTTAAGAATTACTTAAGTGGCCCAAAAGCTGAAACACACTGACAAGGAACACATAAAAATGCACAGAGAATCAGATTTTTCAGATAATGATAATAATCAAAACAGTCACATAGTGAAACCAATAAAAATATAGTGTGGCAAATGATAATCAATTTAAAAAGAACATCAATGGTCAATAATTGTTATGGAGTCTCTGAAACAGCAAAAACTATATCATTCAAGATTATGATGGAATAAATGATTCGGATACAGATTTATAAATTTCCTCTTCCAAACTCAAGAGGAGATGAGCCCTGGTGGCGAAATGGTATTACGTCTAATTCCACATAATTTCCGTGTTTGTTAGAATGTTTCGTAAGGAAGGTCTGTTTACACCACTGTTAAGTGTTCAAATCGCGTCCAGGTCAAGAAGTTGATTTTTCTATCTGGAAAAATCTCTTTTTACATAAACTAAAGAAATTCTGGATTGTAATTAGGCAAATATATCCTTTAACTTTCCGGAATTCTATGCAAATGTATAGAACTTCAAGACAACTCCAGACCCTACGCACTTTTCGCATTGCCCATCCCCCTTTCCACCATTCCCTTTTGATCTAACAGCCAATCAGAAGAGCTTCTGTCGTCAACAGACTAATTTCACAATCCCAAGTGCTACTATTCATTTTCACCAGATACGGGATTGGGGATCGCTCGTTGATCTAAGTTCCTGAATGATGACATCTAAGTCAAAACTCAACTCAAATTTAAGACAAATTCCTTTTGAAAAGAATGTAGTGTGTGTGCTGAAATAAGATGCGGCATCAAGACAATACTAGCTTTTTCTAAAAAAAAATTACTTTAAATTGCATTAATTGATTAAAAGTATTGGGCTGTGCTTTATGAACTATGCTCAATAACAGCACTATACATTGTGTTAAAATATTTTTTTTTCATTTCCAAAGGGGCTGCAATTTAATATTTTACAATTGCAGATCTCGTACATTTTCCGAGAGCTGGTATCTATTTCTAGCGCGGCACCATTTAGTTAGAGGTTTTTTGCCACAATATAATTTTGACTTACAGTTTCCTCCCTAGAAGTAAGCACTTGAGCTCTAATGATGCAAAATCGTGCTAGGAATTTAATTTTGTCGAATGTACACCCAAAATAAACAAGCACTCAAGATTGATTGATTGAATATTAACGTCGCACTGTTCAGCTACACGAGGGCTTTTGGCGACGGACCACGTAATTTTGAACCATGGTCAAGTGACGTGGACGTGGACGACACCTGAGCTGGCACCCCCTCTCCTAACTACCCCACCACACCAACGGGAGGACGTTTCAGCTCTCGACAGATTTGACGTGCATCGCTGCCCTACACGGCGGGTCTTTTGTGGTACTGGGCTCGAACCCGTGACAAAGCAAGCCACGGTCCGATACCTATACCACTCGGCTACCGCGGCCCAAGCACTCAAGGGATCTTTAATATGCCCCGTGCAATCATACGACATGGACGCTGTCAATTTCCTGCATCATGTAAAACCACCGATTTGTGCCGAGGTATAGTTAGAATATTCGATTTTTTTTAGAAGACGAAAGCATGTTTTACATAGTGTTGGAATATACGAAATGCAAAGCATGCTTTCATCTTATTAATTTTTGTTTATTAAAAAAACTCTTTTTTAAAAAAAAGATTTATTTGTTTGTTAAAGTAAAATGATATTAAAGTACAAAATACTTATAATTTTACAAAAAAAAAATTATTGTTCATGGAAAAGAATTAAAATATTTTTTTGAATTTAAAGTTTTTAATTTCTTTTTTCTCATTATAGCCCACACTTCACATTTAAAAACATAGTGTTACAACAGTGATAAAATAAATGATATTTTTAAAAAATGTCAAAAAAGGAATTTCTCCTTTTTCAAAACTTCAAGCGCAATGCGTGGCACAAAAATGTTTTTGAATTTCATTTTTTGTCCCTCTTTGCTAAGCGACTGGTAACATTTTTAGAATATAGCAATCGAAAAAAAAATTTTTTTTTCGTCCCATCCTAACATATATCACAGCTATCCAATTTTCTCCGTCTTCTGATAACTCTCTTTGGAGCTCCACTTTCTTACATTATAGCGCATTTTGTTGATGCAAGAAAAGCTTTTAGAAAAGAAATATCAATAAAGTGCTTTATTCATTTATCTTCAGTATAAAAAACTGACTCACACAAGACAATTAACTAGAAAGAATTTATTGAAAATTGTTATTTAAAATAAACTATGCACTTTATATCAATTTGCTTAAAAGTTGCAATTTCAAAGCCTTTCGTCAAAAAAAAATTGTTTTATGTTTGCATTTAGACATAATTTAAACATCATTTTCTTACACGTCTACACTTTTGTTTATATGAGTGAGTGAATATTAACGTCACATTAGTCAGCTATTTGAGAGGTTTAAGCGACAGACCTCGTAATTTTTTACTATGGTCAAGTGAAAAGGACGCCACCCGAGATGGCACCTCTCTCTCCTAACCTCCACTCCACACCAACGAGAGGACATCTGAGTACCGACATATTTAACGTCCATCTCTGTACGGCGGGTCTTAAGCGGTACGAGGCTCGAACTCATGACACGCCTACCACGAATGAGTGAATGAATATTAACGTCGCACTGTTCAGTACACGAGGGCTTTTGGCGACGGATCACGTCATTTTGAACCCTGGTCAAGTGACGAGGATGACACCTGTGCTGGAACCCTGTCTCCTAACTACCACACCACACCAACGGGAGGACGTTTAAGCTCTCGACAGATTTAAAGTGAATCGCTTCCCTAGATTGTGGGTCTTTAGTGATAATTGGCTCAAACTCGCGACAAGACAGCCACGTCCGATACCTTGACCACTAGGCTACCACGGCCACCCACTATATTGGATGGTCGGCAACCTATTAATTTAAATAGACTGAATGTATGATTAACAGTATCTTAGGTGGCCACGGAAGCGCAGTGGTCATGATCATTAGCGAGTGGTCGGCGTATCATAAGTTTGATCAGTAGTACCACTGAAGGTTCGCCGTGCAGAGGAGCTGACGCAGTTCAATTTGTCATTGCTCAAAGCTTTTTTGTTGGTGTGGTGTGGTCATTTGCATTCACCATCAATTGACCATGATTCAAAACAACGAAGTCCGTTCACTGAAAGCCCTCGTGTTCCCTTACAGTGTAACTTTAATAAATGCTTGCTAAGAGTCTTAGTTATAAAAAGGGTGAACCAAACTGAACTCATAAAGGAGATATCGCCTATTTGAGTTTATTTTTTTGCACTAAGCCCTAAAACAATTTTTACAATAAATTCATTTTAAGTTAGAGCAGTCTTTAACATGCCCCATAGTGGCAAAATATGTGGTCCATGGCTAAAATGTAGCCTCGTGTAACTGGCATTATATTAATTCACTTAATCGCACCCCATGGTGGCCGCGGTAGCCTAGTGGTCAAGGTAACGGACTCATGGCTGACGTGTCATGTGATCGAACCTAGTAACGCTGAAGACCCACCGTGCAAAGGGGGCTGATTTACATTAAATATGTTGAGGCTCAAACGTCCTCCCGTTGGTGATGAGATTAAAAAAGGGGATTCGCGTCACTTGACCAGGGTACAAAATTACAAGGTCCGTCACCAAAGTCCTCAAATAGCTGAATACTGTGACGCTAATATCCATTTCCCATGAGACCGAACCTGATAGAAATGAGTCTCACGCACAAAACCTAGTGACCACTAGACCATTTTTTATCCAACCAAGTAACGACGGTTTTTTGGCCTATAAAAGTTGATTGTTTGTGAAGTAGTATCCCGTACGACCGCAGACATTGCCTGGGAATCCTGATTTTTGTGAAGTATCAGTTTTGATTAGAGAGCTTTCACCGTTATATATTAATAAGTTTACTACTGTTTTTCTGAAGCATATAGTCAATCTACAAAGGCTGTGTTTTGTAAGAGGAACATTTGAAAGGTATGTTATTTGCGTTGTTATATTCCTTATTTTAATAATAGTAGATATAATAGTAGTTATAATTTATCTCTAACAATACTTTCCTTTCGCTAAAAGAATAAAGTATAGCAGTAGTAAATGATTTAAAAACAACCCCTTTTTATCCGCAAAACATCGAAAGATATTTTTACCTCTAATCATTACCTGCAGAATATAAAATGCTTTACATTGCTGAAATCACTTTGAAAATTGGTACTTGAGTGTTATAACAACTGCATTAGTGAAGTATGGTGATTTTGAAGAATGATCTAAAGCACAATTAGGTTGAGTCCTAGGAGGACCCACTTTTGGTCGCCAAATTTTTTGTTGCCAAATTTTGAGCGATAAAGATTACAATATGGTAACCCTTCCATTTCATCCAAAAATTTGGATTTTAAAATCACCGAAAAATGGCAAACCTAAAAAAAAAGTGCAACGTTTTTCGCCTTTTCCGAAAAAAACGTCTTTTTTGACATTTGACTTCGCTTGAGAAGGTTCCACCGGTTTTTGTTAAGAATGGCTTGTGAAAAGAAATTACTTGAAAGTGCAGCTACGACAGGTTTCTTTGTGCTCCTGGGCACAAAGGGGAAGAAAGAGACGTTAGAATGGTGTATGAAAGCTAATTTAATCGCTTCTCGTTATGAATGTCCGAGGTGTAAAAAAGAAATGAGTTTGCAAGAGCGAAAGGGTACGGTTGACGGCTACGAATGGCGTTGCCGCAGCCAGTCGAAAGATAATCCCCACGACGTCATTCGGAGTGTGAGAAAGGGCACTTGGTTTAGCGAAAGCAAACTTGCTATAACTATTATCTTGCGTTTAACGAGATCTTGGTTCGGCAAGAGCATGAATGCGTTCGTGGTGAATGACGATCTAACGGTCACAAGTTGGAGGATGACAATTTTCATGAATTCCTTGCATCCATCGCAAGGGTGTATCCACCAACGGAACATGACGAAATGCAAGCGTAAGGTAAGTGCCTTTTAAAATTTTTTAAAATGATTGATTTCATGTATTTCTTCGATTTATCTTTGCGAAACGCCCCTTTCGTCCTTTTTTAAAAATGTAAATCATGTTCTACACACTGGTTTTGGAATGCTTTTTTAAAATGAATTTCATTGCTTTCTCCGTTTTATCTTTTTATAATTAATTTAATGTATTTATTCGCGATTTCATCTTTGCGCAACGCCCATTTCATCCCCCTCTCCCCCCCCACGGACACATACGCTTCCCAAGAGTTTTTCGTCATTGACGCCTTTTTGAAAACCTTCAATTTGGCGCTTTTTGGCGAAAAATTTTTGGCGCCAAAAACACCAGTGGGTCCTAGGATTTTACCACTCGAGGCTGGCTATAACCTAGTCTCTGGTTCGAGTCTTTGAGCAACTGAAGACCCACGATGTAGACCTGATGTACGTAAATTTCATGACTCGCTTCTCTCACTTTGGAGTGGTGTGAAGTGGAATGCTAGCTCGGAGGGGGGACTGCGGTAGCCTAGTAGTTAAGATAACGGATCATGGCAAGCATGTCACGAGTTCAAGCCCAGTACATTTTAAAGAACCGCCGTGTAGGGGATCGATACACGTTTAATCTCTAGAGAGCTTAAACGTCATCCCGTTGGTTTGGTGCTGTAGTTAGGAAAGGGGGTGGCAGCTCGGATGTCGTCTTCGTCACTTGACCATGGTTCAAAATTACGAAGTGTCTGTTGCCAATAGAATATGTTAATACTCATTCGCGTATTAAAATGGATCTATCAGCATTATAATACCCAAACTTCTCCTCGAATTGCAACGTCATGCCATACGATTGCAAGCATCGGTTCTTCTGAAGTAAACTATTCCTAAAACAATATAACATTCTTTTTTCTTGTCAAATGTTTTTAGCTTTAGAATGAGGAAACCAGATGAAGGGGAAAGGCCGTAACCAAATGCAAGCGAGAATGAATATGCTGTTTGTCTAAACGGAACTGGGAACAGACGTAACTTTCAAAAATTTGCACAGGATTATATTATAAAACATCTTTATCAATGTCATTGTAATAATTAAACAGTTCAAACTCATATTTTCGGCTTGCTTTTTACTATTTATTTACAGGTATTTCTTGGCATCTAACAATGTCATTCATTTTAAAGACCATCTTGCTGTTTTTGAAAACGTCATCAGCCATCACCGAAAGTGTTCAGACATTACTTCAAAATATCTGTAAAGTTATTGAATCAACATTTAAAACCAATGTATCAACTGTCTTGACGAAAGATAAAAGTGTACAGTCTAGCTGCCCAGCAACACGGAGTATTCCTGACTTGTCCAACCTCAAGCCATGCATCTTAATTTCTAACTTGAGTTCAACCCAACAAGTTACTATCACTTATGGAGAGGGCGATAATTCCCTCACAACTCCATTTTCGACTAAACCTGCAATATCGGAGGTCCAGGTCATTGTCAATAATGTGGCCAAATGTGAAACTAGTAAACCACCTTTGGAAAATGTAAACCTTCACTCGGAGATTCCTGAAGCTGCTAGCAATAGCCACATCTTTCAAAGTAATGCAATCCACGAGTTTCAAGATTCTGAAATACAAACCGAAGTTATGGGAAAATCGACAACGTCGGAAGGTAACGTTCAAAATATTTGTCTGACCACTAACGACCAAATGAGCTTTGTAAAGGGAACTAAACACCATTCGAGATCCTTCAGCTCTGATAAAGAAGTAGCCAGATTAGGGGAACATGTTCCTTTGGCAAATTCGTGTAGTGGGTCTGTTGAAGCATTAAGACCCAAGAAATCGCCAGTGACCACTAAACATCTTCATGATAAGCTTCTACGTGAATTACATGGTAGAATTGCAGGAATCAAACGAAAACCCCTTAAGAATAATAGTTTAGACGTCTGCACTTTCTCCCCTACTTCTGAAGAGAATAAAACTGTGGTTCCCTGTATTCCCTTCAAACGGTTAAATTTGGAAGAATTTGTTCATCGAAATTCAAATACCAGAGCATACAGAAATCAAGATCACATTACTTCATTAGAGTCTAAATCGTTGAAAAAAATCCCTGCTCCATACAAAATCGATCCGTCCATCGATTGTAAATCTAGCTTCACTTGTACCGATAGTTCATGTTCGGATAATGCATGTCATGATGTCATTTTTAAAGCTCTTGAGATGCTTTCAGCTGCCAACGGGGAGTTTGAAGATGACTCTACTTCGGAAATGGATAGTCATAATGTTAAAATAAATCAAAATAATATGGTAGATTGTCGACCCTCCTTACATCGGCAAATGGATAGTAAAGCAGGACTGCTAAGAGACTTGCCTCTTACATCGACACAAGATCATGCTTCTAGTGAAACAAGAGATTTCTTTTCTACACGGGAGGGAAACATGGTACGCCCAAGTAAATGTGTCACGGCTTGTGAGCAATTTCAAGAAGTAGCAAGAGACTTGATGCGAAAACACTTCGAAATGGAACATCGAAGTGATCCCGGAAAAATGGAAGAGACGCAAGTTGCAGAAACTGAAAGTGATGTAGATAATAAATATGAAATGAACAGTACTGCTTGCAAAGAACAAACCAAAGTCAAAACTAAAATCAAGATCATTGAAAAGAATGAGAACTCTGAACTAAAAGCATTAATTAGGCGTGGAGAATATATTAAACAGGAATTGGACTCGCTTTCAAAGATAGCAGCCGAAAATGAAGAGATATTGAAAAATTTGAGCAGCATAGACTTGCCAGCGGGACTTGAGGAGGAAGAGAAATGCGAGACGGGACTTGAGGAGGAAGAGAAATGCGAGACGGGACTTGAGGAGGAAGAGAAATGCGAGACGGGACTTGAGGAGGAAGAGAAATGGTGAGACGGGACTTGAGGAGGAGAGAAATGCGAGACGGGACTTGAGGAGGAAGAGAAATGCGAGACGGGACTTGAGGAGGAAGAGAAATGCGAGACGGGACTTGAGGAGGAAAGAGAAATGCGAGACGGGACTTGAGGAGGAAGAGAAATGCGAGACGGGACTTGAGGAGGAAGAGAAATGCGAGACGGGACTTGAGGAGGAAGAGAAATGCGAGACGGGACTTGAGGAGGAAGAGAAATGCGAGACGGGACTTGAGGAGGAAGAGAAATGCGAGACGGGACTTGAGGAGGAAGAGAAATGCGAGACGGGACTTGAGGAGGAAGAGAAATGCGAGACGGGACTTGAGGAGGAAGAGAAATGCGAGACGGGACTTGAGGAGGAAGAGAAATGCGAGACGGGACTTGAGGAGGAAGAGAAATGCGAGACGGGACTTGAGGAGGAAGAGAAATGCGAGACGGGACTTGAGGAGGAAGAGAGAAATGCGAGACGGGACTTGAGGAGGAAGAGAAATGCGAGACGGGACTTGAGGAGGAAGAGAAATGCGAGACGGGACTTGAGGAGGAAGAGAAATGCGAGACGGGACTTGAGGAGGAAGAGAAATGCGAGACGGGACTTGAGGAGGAAGAGAAATGCGAGACGGGACTTGAGGAGGAAGAGAAATGCGAGACGGGACTTGAGGAGGAAGAGAAATGCGAGACGGGACTTGAGGAGGAAGAGAAATGCGAGACGGGACTTGAGGAGGAAGAGAAATGCGAGACGGGACTTGAGGAGGAAGAGAAATGCGAGACGGGACTTGAGGAGGAAGAGAAATGCGAGACGGGACTTGAGGAGGAAGAGAAATGCGAGACGGGACTTGAGGAGGAAGAGAAATGCGAGACGGGACTTGAGGAGGAAGAGAAATGCGAGACGGGACTTGAGGAGGAAGAGAAATGCGAGACGGGACTTGAGGAGGAAGAGAAATGCGAGACGGGACTTGAGGAGGAAGAGAAATGCGAGACGGGACTTGAGGAGGAAGAGAAATGCGAGACGGGACTTGAGGAGGAAGAGAAATGCGAGACGGGACTTGAGGAGGAAGAGAAATGCGAGACGGGACTTGAGGAGGAAGAGAAATGCGAGACGGGACTTGAGGAGGAAGAGAAATGCGAGACAGGACTTGAGGAGGAAGAGAAATGCGAGACAGGACTTGAGGAGGAAGAGAAATGCGAGACGGGACTTGAGGAGGAAGAGAAATGCGAGACGGGACTTGAGGAGGAAGAGAAATGCGAGACGGGACTTGAGGAGGAAGAGAAATGCGAGACGGGACTTGAGGAGGAAGAGAAATGCGAGACGGGACTTGAGGAGGAAGAGAAATGCGAGACGGGACTTGAGGAGGAAGAGAAATGCGAGACAGGACTTGAGGGAGGAAGAGAAATGCGAGACGGGACTTGAGGAGGAAGAGAAATGCGAGACGGGACTTGAGGAGGAAGAGAAATGCGAGACGGGACTTGAGGAGGAAGAGAATGCGAGACGGGACTTGAGGAGGAAGAGAAATGCGAGACGGGACTTGAGGAGGAAGAGAAATGCGAGACGGGACTTGAGGAGGAAGAGAAATGCGAGACGGGACTTGAGGAGGAAGAGAAATGCGAGACGGGACTTGAGGAGGAAGAGAAATGCGAGACGGGACTTGAGGAGGAAGAGAAATGCGAGACGGGACTTGAGGAGGAAGAGAAATGCGAGACGGGACTTGAGGAGGAAGAGAAATGCGAGACGGGACTTGAGGAGGAAGAGAAATGCGAGACGGGACTTGAGGAGGAAGAGAAATGCGAGACGGGACTTGAGGAGGAAGAGAAATGCGAGACGGGACTTGAGGAGGAAGAGAAATGCGAGACGGGACTTGAGGAGGAAGAGAAATGCGAGACGGGACTTGAGGAGGAAGAGAAATGCGAGACAGGACTTGAGGAGGAAGAGAAATGCGAGACGGGACTTGAGGAGGAAGAGAAATGCGAGACGGGACTTGAGGAGGAAGAGAAATGCGAGACGGGACTTGAGGAGGAAGAGAAATGCGAGACGGGACTTGAGGAGGAAGAGAAATGCGAGACGGGACTTGAGGAGGAAGAGAAATGCGAGACGGGACTTGAGGAGGAAGAGAAATGCGAGACGGGACTTGAGGAGGAAGAGAAATGCAGAGACGGGACTTGAGGAGGAAGAGAAATGCGAGACGGGACTTGAGGAGGAAGAGAAATGCGAGACGGGACTTGAGGAGGAAGAGAAATGCGAGACGGGACTTGAGGAGGAAGAGAAATGCGAGACGGGACTTGAGGAGGAAAGAGAAATGCGAGACGGGACTTGAGGAGGAAGAGAGAAATGCGAGACGGGACTTGAGGAGGAAGAGAAATGCGAGACGGGACTTGAGGAGGAAGAGAAATGCGAGACGGGACTTGAGGAGGAAGAGAAATGCGAGACGGACTTGAGGAGGAAGAGAAATGCGAGACGGGACTTGAGGAGGAAGAGAAATGCGAGACGGACTTGAGGAGGAAGAGAAATGCGAGACGGGACTTGAGGAGGAAGAGAAATGCGAGACGGGACTTGAGGAGGAAGAGAAATGCGAGACGGGACTTGAGGAGGAAGAGAAATGCGAGACGGGACTTGAGGAGGAAGAGAAATGCGAGACG
Source organism: Trichonephila clavipes (assembly GCA_019973935.1). Classification (NCBI taxonomy): domain Eukaryota; kingdom Metazoa; phylum Arthropoda; class Arachnida; order Araneae; family Nephilidae; genus Trichonephila; species Trichonephila clavipes. The sequence goes on from BMAU01013207.1 coordinate 20,017, forward strand.
GGACTTGAGGAGGAAGAGAAATGCGAGACGGGACTTGAGGGAGGAAGAGAAATGCGAGACGGGACTTGAGGAGGAAGAGAAATGCGAGACGGGACTTGAGGAGGAAGAGAAATGCGAGACGGACTTGAGGAGGAAGAGAAATGCGAGACGGGACTTGAGGAGGAAGAGAAATGCGAGACGGGACTTGAGGAGGAAGAGAAATGCGAGACGGGACTTGAGGAGGAAAGAAATGCGAGACGGGACTTGAGGAGGAAGAGAAATGCGAGACGGACTTGAGGAGGAAGAGAAATGCGAGACGGGACTTGAGGAGGAAGAGAAATGCGAGACGGGACTTGAGGAGGAAGAGAAATGCGAGACGGGACTTGAGGAGGAAGAGAAATGCGAGACGGACTTGAGGAGGAAGAGAAATGCGAGACGGGACTTGAGGAGGAAGAGAAATGCGAGACGGGACTTGAGGAGGAAGAGAAATGCGAGACGGGACTTGAGGAGGAAGAGAAATGCGAGACGGGACTTGAGGAGGAAGAGAAATGCAGAGACGGGACTTGAGGAGGAAGAGAAATGCGAGACGGGACTTGAGGAGGAAGAGAAATGCGAGACGGGACTTGAGGAGGAAGAGAAATGCGAGACGGGACTTGAGGAGGAAGAGAAATGCGAGACGGGACTTGAGGAGGAAGAGAAATGCGAGACAGGACTTGAGGAGGAAGAGAAATGCGAGACGGGACTTGAGGAGGAAGAGAAATGCGAGACGGGACTTGAGGAGGAAGAGAAATGCGAGACGGGACTTGAGGAGGAAGAGAAATGCGAGACGGGACTTGAGGAGGAAGAGAAATGCGAGACGGGACTTGAGGAGGAAGAGAAATGCGAGACGGGACTTGAAGAAAATGTAAATTAGAAATTGAGCAATTTATAGAAATTTTTATGGAATACTAATTTTTCTCTCTATATAAAGTGAGTGATTTTAAACATTGTTTAATGAGACTATGGATTTATATCTATTCCAAAATTAACACTTTTATTTATGACGTATACATGAAGGATTGATATGTATAAATTCATGCGTTTGTTTACCATTTAAGTATAAATAAACTTTGATTTTATATGGCCTCTATTTTTTTCAATGCTTAAGTTTAGATTTATAGTTATCAACTCTAAGAATTAATCCATGACTAATTATTTTACTAACTGCAATACATTTTTATGTAGAAGTAACTTGCAGTTTAGCTCTTGTTTTAATTTTACAGATAGCGCTGATTCCCCCCCGAATCTTGGAAACTATATAAATCTTAAGTGAAGTTGGAAAAATTATATTAGCTTTTTGGGGAATACAATTTTAAACTTGTTAATTATAATATATTTTTAGTTTCGGGCTCCTTGTTATCCACTGTACTTGCTGCGGACTTTATAACGTAAGGAAATATTATGTATTTGTCACTAGACTGCGACTTAAAACTAAAAATGTCCTTCGCTAATAGTCTTAATGCAACCTTAAAGAACGACGCTAATGGTAAATATTCTAATTATAGCACTTGCATAAAGTTTTCCTAATGTATTTTAAGGATTTATTTATAAAACGGTACCAGAGGAAAGCTACAGTAAATATACGTATCGGCTTCCTAAGTGACAAGTGATGGGTATATAAGAGTAGCCGAAGGAAAACACCTACACAATTCATTTATTCACGCACAAAAAATTGGAATAGTTTAGTAAGGTGGAATAAAAAAATTTGGAACTCTTAATTTTGGAATTTTTTAATTTTGGAATATTAAAAGTACTTTAGTACATCCTCTATATAAAGCAGTGGTTCTTAAGCATTCAATCGCTCCCCCTCCCTCTTTATGTATCGTAGTGATATCACAGACCCTCAAAACTTGAAGCATCCTCTGACTTAATATTCTTGACCGAAATACAAGTTCTACTAGAAACTTTTCCTCGAAGACTATAGTGATCTGATTTAGTATGCAACATCCTTCAATTTTTCCACGAGGCCTTTCAGTCTGTGAAAGAGAAATCTCAACGTTACACGAGACTCCGCAGACCTCAAGGGGTCCACGAACCATATAGTTTAAGAACCACTGATCTAAAACAAGGGTTGTGTTTTGTAACTGTTGCTAAAAATGTAGAACATAATGGTCAACATGTGAACAACTCTTTAGAAGCAAACGTTCTGCATGTTTTTTGGAGTGAAAATGGAGGGGGCAAATAAAACCGAAATTTTTGGGATCCAGATTTTTTTCTGAAGAATAACTTTTATCGTAAATGTAACAAATGAATGCTAAAATATTTGATAGAAATCTGAGCACTACACTCCCATGAGAGGGATTACGAGATATAGCAGTGATTTCACGGTAGCGTTTGGGATTACATACTAACAGCTGGTCTAGAAATGAATCAATAAAGCTATCTGATCATTTGGAAAATAACTTTCACCCCTCCCCCGATCTCTTAACACTAGAACGTTCATCGGTGTCAATTTAACACCGGAGCCTGGTCTGCTTTCCGCATTTGAGCAGGAAATTTGGAAATTGTTCGTGACTTCTAATTTTCGATGGTAATTACACGGTAAATGGTTTGTGGTTCTAGGTCAATTAGGAGAAATTTTGGAACTAAATATACCTAGACCGTTCCCTGGTGTCATTTCGACACAAAGGCAATTTATCTTCATAAATCTCTTGTTCATCATTACTATTAGTAAAATTGCTCGAAGTACGATTTGACCTTGAATGCAGTGTTATTGGGTTAACAGTGGAAACCAATATATTTTCTAAAATTTTTTAAGTGTTTCGTTGCATAGAATTTGGTTATCTGCTCATAAAAAGGAATTTCATTCGATTTTCAAGCCTTGTGCAGAGCGGAAACTCTGAAACAATGACTCGTAGAAAGGTCTAAGCCCTGGTGAAATTACTGATCAATTGCGAGAGATTTCAGAGAATGAATCGGATGGTAGTGAGCTGTCTTGCTATAATTTAGATTTCAATGAAGACGTATGATTGACGGAAAGTGAGTGTGTGCGAAGAATCTGAAGAAAGTGCGAATATAATTGATAATATTCCAGTAAATCCTGATATATATCGCTAGGATTGGTACAGAATGAATACAGCATAATAACTTTCCAAGCAGATTTACGACGAAGCTGTTGTCCAACAAGCTTCGCAATACATAATGTCAACGTTAGTTTCTTATGATATGAAGGGTCATAAAATATGTTTATTATATGAAATAATGTCTTCAGACTACCCTGCTGAGAATAGTATTGGAGGCCATGGTAGCCGAATGGTCAAGGTTTCGGATCGTGGCTGGCCTTGTCACGAGTTCGAGCTCGGGCAAGTTCAGGCTAAAGACCCTCCGTGCAGGGGAGCGATGCACGTTAAATCCGTCGAGAGCTCAAGCGTCCTCCCGTTGGTGTGCTGTGGTAATTAGGAGAGGGGTGCTAGTTCAGGTGTTGTCCACGTCAGTTGACCATGGTTCAAAATTACTTTGGTCCGTCACCAAAAGCCCTCGAGTGATCGTATCTTTCAAAACAAGATAATCTAAAATTATACTGCTCTAATTATACAGAAATGACGAGACACTAAGCGCTTAAAAACCTCCCATTACCCCAATACTGGAAACAGGGACGTCTTGACGCTCTGTGCCCAGAGAAATCTCTTTCGAAGTCCCGACCAATTTATGCAAAAGTAGGCCCTACTAGTTATCTTTAAAGTATGTATCGTGTTAAATACTCGAACAAACGGTAACTTAAAACAAATAAAGGTGCATGACTCACAATCTCACAAATCAGCTCGACCACATTTAGACTAAATGATTTGAATGATTGCTTATGTTATTAGTCCTAGGCAGGGACAACGATCATCATATAACAATACAGTCTTGCCGCTTTTACCAGTTGATATACAGTTTGAAAATCACTGCTTTTCAGAGAATATGCACGTGAATAATATTTTTCCACTAAAATTATCCGGATCATTATCTTATTGAATAAATCGAGAAAAAAAGAAACGAGGCCACAACCGAGGGCTAGGCCTTGGGCCCGGTCCCAGTTAACCCATGCTCTAAGACGTCTCTGCCTGGAAGTTAGAATAGACGTAAAAAAAAAGATCTAAGAAGAGGTGATCTGGGAGGAGAATTGTCGGACACTCCTCCAAAATATGATCTTCGGCGACCTTAAAAATTAGTAAACTCAGAGGTGGGAGAGGTGGAGAATATTGTTAATTTACTAATATGAGCGTTTAGGCAAAAGGATTTTAAAGCAACCCAGCTCCTCTTCCTCTAATATTGTATTGACACGCTTTTGCAACATGCATTGCTGATTAATTTTGCGCTTTTTTTTTTTTCATTTATATTTTCCACGAGTTTCAAAATTAAATTTAGATTAGTTATTGAATAAATTGGTACTTGGGTTTAGTAAGGTAATGAATCTCTCTCATTTGGTTAAAGACGTTACCCAACTTTTTCTTCATATTTACTTTGGTGATTCAGTATATCACAGAATGTATATAAAATTTCATCCCAACAGCATATTGGGTGTGTACATAACCTACATCAGGAATGGCGAACCAATGGCACGCGTGCCATTAATGGTATCCTATACAATATTTTAGGCACACCACCGATCAAAACGGCCCCTCAGGAGCTCACCTTTAGGTTAGTACGGGTGTCACAATCCCAAGGTACCCTAATGATCTTTTCCTTTTCCCAAGGGGTTTACTATCTTTGGTGAACCTGGGGTACCTTGGTGATCCTTCTCTATTTCTTACACTCTTTCTTGTCATTTAATTTATCCTTTCTTTCTTTTCCCGTCTAGATCAGCTTTTCACAAATGTTTGGCGCAGTATAGCCAGATTTGGCTCTTGCGCCATAAAATCTCACATTCACTCACTCATCCGATCAAAACGGTTTGCATTTTAGTTCAAAATAACAGTTTTTGAAGAATTATTACGAACAAACGCGAGTGTTCGATCACGAGGCGATGGTTGATTCTTCAATCAAGGAATTTTCAGCTATATTTTATCAGTTCAAAGAAATATTGAAAATATTCAAGTTTATTATGTACCCTGATGTGATAGTATTTCATTTGATAAACTGAACTTGTCCCATTTCGATTGCTTGGAGATTGAAGTATTTGAAATGCAAGTAACAAAATTTTGGAAACATAAATGTGTCTGGAATCGAATTCTAAGTATTTTGAAGACCGTACTTTCAGCTACCTATACCTGCAAGTCATTATTTTCAGAGATGAATAACATTAAAGATACGCCTAGAAATTGTTTGGCAGATGACTCGAATTCAGCATGCATTTTTTAAAAGTAACACCTTACACAAACCTAAAATAAATCTTTTGTCATTTAATCTACAAGTCACACTAATGTTACTTCAATTTGAATTACACGTATAACTAAAATATTTATAACTATACCCGTGCACAAAACGTATTTTTTCGTTGTAAATAAAGAGTTTTGAGTTTTGTCAGAATTCAGTTGTATAATTTTTCCAAAAATCACGTCAAAATGATTTGACGGCACGTCTATACCTAATTAAAAACTTTATTAGAAAAAATGCCTCGTTGATCAATAAAGATTCGCCATCCCTGACCTCACAATGCTTGCGTTTTTATTCCCTAAACCTCCATATATGAGTTTTTAACCCATTTTTAACCATATTCAGAAAATTCAACTTTTTTACTTCCACATTTATATTGGCATGCTATTTATTGCTGATTATTATGGTCACGTAGCAAATGGTTATAGTCACGAATTCGTGACCCGCATGCCGTGGGGTTAGATGAAGTACCTCCATATAGAGGGGACGATGCCTGTTAAATGTCTCGTCCTTCAAAGTCCTCCCCTAAGCATGGCGTGATAGTTTAAAAAGGGGGTTCAAGTTCAAATGTCGTCGTAGTCACTTTACAGCAGTGTTTCTCAAACTGCGGGTGCACCCTCCTTAATGGGCGTGACAACTCTACGAGGGGGGCGCGAGTATATTGAAAAGTCAAACAAAAGATTATTTAAAAAAAATTATAAATTTACTGAAAGTATACAAGCAAAATATTTTCTGACATACTAAAAAATAAAATACACATTTACACTGATATATTACACTGATAAATATATCAGTGCTACACAAAGTATTTTACAATTAATTTAACAATACAATGTTAAGAACAAGTTTAATAATTAGCAATTATCCCATGGGATAGACATATATAAAGTCGTATATTGAGTTTTACGGCTTATAATTAATCCCTTTACAATGGATTAAAATTTACGAGATTTGTTTTCCACGTACGAGTGCGTATGTGGTGTACTGCTGGGGGGGATAAAGAATAGCACAAACAATCTTAAATAAATAAATCCTTCGCAAACATTGTCAAGGTCCTTTTTATTGCATTCCAAAGCCTTCGGAATAATTATATGGATAGCAGTGCCGAGAAAAAAATCGTACTCGTAAAGACGTATATATACGCCCAAGGAAATTAACACTTTGACTGAGCGAGACGTTTTTATACGCCAGGGGAAAGTAACGCTTTGACTGAGTGAGACATTTATATGCACCAGTGGAACTTAATAGGTTATGGTCTTATTGTAGTTTTAGCGTCGAAATATAATACTACATTGTTCAATACATTGTTATTTTATGAGGGGGGGAGCGATGGAAAATATGATTGAATATTGGTTCGCGAATATTGAAACTTTGAGAAGCACTGCATTAAAGAGATTCAAAATTGCAGGTCCTTCGCCAATAGCCCTCTTTTAGCTTTAGAGTGTACAATTAATAATGATCACTTCTGGCTTTGGTACTGTTGCAGGAAAATGACAAAATTCGGAATTTTATGAAATCCTTAAGGGATATGATCAATTGCCGGGAGATGTTAAAATAACGTCTCTTCAAGTTCATTCCCATGATGAAAGTAAGTGATTTTATCAAAACCCTGAACTATTTCAGTGAAATGATGAAATAAACTAGTCAGGATTTGTGTTGGCAAAATGCTGTACAGGGGGAGGGTAGGAACCTGGATGGTCGAGTCCTTGTACTTCTTAACCATACAGGTAGTACTATCGATCCCCTAAATATCAAACCCATATCTTTGAAAAAATGGCACCATAGGATTAACATAGGAATTTATATTTTAGTGTGTAAGCAACCGAGAGAAGAGATGACACACATAAAAAAAAACTTCAGCCTAATTTTCTAATTATTTGTTAATTAGTTTCGAATATTAGTAATTTGTATTTCATTGACTATTGTTATGTTACTTACTTCTACGTTTAATAATGCACCATATTTGATAAATAAACACTTTTAAACTCTTTATAATATCATTTGATCATTTCACTGAAACTTATCAAGGATTTGTTCAAATCCCTTATTTTTATCCCTTCAAAAGACGTTATTTTAGCATCTCCCGCCAATTAAACATCTCCCATATAGGTTTGATGAAATTCCTAATTCCATCATTTTCCTTCGACAGTATTACCAGGATTCAAACCTACTAATTTTCTTTAATTTCGCTGGTCAGGAAACTGGCGATGTTGACCAACAAAAATACCTCCTGGTTTATTCTAGAAACATTTTCTATGGCTCACATAGAAAAATTATAAATATGGTGTGCGTACTTGATATCTTCCCCTCCGTTTAACTATGACTCATAATTGTAAAATATATGTCTAATATACTTCGTATTGAGTGTAGTTTATTTGAATCAAATCAACCATTTTTCTTCACTTCGATTGTAAGATTAAAGGCCTTATCATACACGCATGTCTCGAACAACTCGAGTCTCTTTCGAACAACTGTTTCGAAAATTTTTCAAACGGCTGGAAGCTTGAAGGGTTGTTGTGAAATTAAAATGACACGCCCTGACGTCAGCCACGCTCTATCTACACGCCGATTTTTCTGCTTGGTAAAACGAACATTCGATATTATTTCTTTTATCTGCTCGCGCTTTTGTTGATGTTCTTAAACAGGGAACTAGTTTGATATCACGGGGCAAGGCGCCAAGTGCCCCTTGTTGCGCTGGAATGGAAACCAAGGTGGCGGCCTAGTGGTTTCAAATCGTCAGGAAGTTAATTTTAAAGAACTGTTTTGAAAACATTGAAATATGTTTCAATTGAAGGATGTAGGAAAAGTTTGAGAATAACTTAGATCACAATAAATAAATAATGAATATCAATGCAAAATACAATAAAAAGGTACATGTACTACTAATAATATTATGCAGTATGTAATAATCTTATAATATAAGTTAATAGTAATCATATGTAATATCTTCATATAGTATAATTTAATAATAATTATTATGTATAATAATAATATAAATTAATAGTAATTATAAAAAAGAATAATCACCGTATTGTGATGTAATAAAAATTTTACATAAGAATACTCATATAACATAATAATTATAAATATATAACATAATAATAATTGGAAATGAATAACAAAATAAAAATTACAAACGCATAACATAATGATAATTATAAATAAATATAATACATAATTATTATAAATAACGAATATAAACATATATAATAATTATACTTTTACATTACGTTTTTAGTAAAATAATTCAAATGCAATGAAAATGGTTAAAAGTTTAAGGAAATCGAAATAAAATCCTAAGAAATCAATATGTTTACCGCGGGAAAATACCAAGATAAAAATATCAAGGTAATCATATTGTAATATTATCACCCATCTTAGCGAACATAAACAACAACTTGGTGCCTTACCCCGTGATATCAAATTAGCACCGTAAACAGAAATTGACAGCCATTATCTTTAAAATATTACACGTCATTCCTGATGCTTTTGCCGAAAGCAAAGCTGCCATCTTGTTTATGACGTAGGAGACGAAGAACCTCAATGGCTGGAATATCGAGCAATTCTTCCAGCCAGCTCACAAGAAAAAAGTTGTTTGAAGCCGTTTCTATGAGAACTGGGTGGAAATTGCTCTAAAGATTTGATTCAAAGCAAAATTGCTCCAAATAAGTATATGTTAGAAAAGGCCCAAAGAGTACTTAAGTATTAAAGAGGCCGCTGTAGCCTAGGGCATATGGTGACGGATTCGTAGTTAGTTTAACATGAATTCAAACCATAGTGTTACTGAATACCAACCGCTGATGTACGCTAAATCCAAAGAAGCTCAAACTTCTAACATTTACGTAGTATGGTGTATTAAAACGTGGTGTAAGCTCAGGTGTCGTCCTCGTCACTCGCACATGGTTTAAAATTACGAGGTATCTCACCAATAGCCCTGTGGCCGTGATAGCCGAGTGGTATAGGTATCGGATCGTGGCTTCTTTATCACGAGTTCAAACCCAGTACCACTAAAGACCCGCTGTGTAGAGCAGCGATGCATGTTAAATCTATCGAGAGCTGAAACGTCCTCCCGTTGGTGTGGTGTGGTATTTAGGAGAGGGGTTGCCAGCTCAGATGTCATCCACGTCACTTGACCATGGTTCAAAATTACGTGGTCCGTCGCCAAAAGCCCTCGTGTAGCTGAAGAGTGCGACACTAATATTCACTCACTCACTCACTCACCCATAGCCCTTGTGTTTCTCTATAGTGTAGCGTTAATAAAAGCACACTCCTGAGATGTAATCCAATTTTAACTTACAAAAGTCCTTCCTATGCCCTATCAGATCTTATGTGGCATAGTAAGAATGGATAGGCTTTTGGACACGGACCTCGAAATTTTGAACCATGGTCAATTGACGAGGACTACACTTAAGCTGGCACCTCCTCTTTTAGCTTCCACACTACACTAACGGGAGCATGTTAGAGCCCCGACAGATTTAATGTGCATCAGCTCCACAACACAGTGGGTCTTCAAGGACACTAGGCTCGATCTCATGACACACCGGCCACGAGTCTGTACCGGAAGTGAACTTCAAACATATAACCCAGAGACTACCAGATAATTGCTTATCCAATCAAATAAAAAAAATTTGGCGCATAAAAATTGACGGTATTTCGTTTTTAGTAGTTTTGGTAATAGAACTTTCATCTCTTTTTTCACGTATTAACACATTATCCATTATTTTTTCCAGAATATTTATTTAGTCTCCAAAGCTTCTTTTTGTTAAAAATAATATTTAAAAGGTATGTTATCCGCAATGTCTTAATACGTTAATTTATCGAGAACAGATTTAATTGTATAGGTATTATTATTCATTTATCTCTTAATGTACGTTATATTTTTAGAGAAAGCAAAAAGAAAAAAAATAGGAAATGGTTTAAATACAATCATTTATCCATAACGCACTTAATAATATAGAAAGGAAATTTTTATTATGCTTTCATATCAAATAATCCTATGTAAAACATAAATAACATTTAACATTGCTTAATTTTCCCATTCACTGAAAAAATTGGTTCTTATGTACTATGAAAATCCCTTTTAACGGACTTGGAGTAAGTACAAAGTAAAACTATCTATTGCATACATACGCGTTTATACATTTGTTTTACGTCTAAATCACTTTTTGACATTTGAAAATTGCGAGCTTTTAAGTAAGATTTTATTCCTTTTTAGTTGAAAATTTTGACACAATAGAGTATAAGAATATTTTTAGTGATACAGCTGTGCTAAAAGTTGGTTTACGAACTAACTGATTTTGGTTTTATATGTGGGGATGTTGTAGTTGGTTACATACTGGCCTTGTACGTCCAAGTATATGGGCTCCACTCCAGCCCAAGTCGGTGGGTTTTCAAGATGCAAATAATCGTCAGCGTCCATTTCGTATGATTATGTGGTATGGAAAAGATCCCTTGATCCCCTCGGCAAAATTCGACTTCTAGTACAATTTCATATCGTCAGAGCTCTGGCGTCACCCTCTGGGGAGAAAACTGGGCATCAAAATTACATTGCTTCATTTGATATGTAACAAAATGAGGCAGAACTGAAAGGTGATTCCATCTACCAGGGAAAGCACTAGGTCTAAAATGGTAAAAATACCAGTCCCATTTGAAAAATAAGAAATAACTTCATGTTTGGTGAAACTAATCTAAGCTGTTCACAACCCAAACCTCACGCTGGAACGCAACATCATGGCATACGGTTTTGAAATGTTGTTCTTTTAAATTACGCTAACATTCCTAAAAAAGTTTTATTATACTTTATTCTATAGGCTGTTCTCCAAACTTTATTTTTAGAGATTAGAAAAAAAAGAAGCAACAAAAATGCAGATGCTAAATGCGAAAGACAATGAACATAGTGTTTGCCGAAACACAACTGGGAAATCATTTGTTGCCATAATGTTTACATACTTTCTAAGTATAGGTACTTTTAGCCGATGTGATAGTAATAATTAAACCCAGTAAGTTCTACAATACTTTCAGTTAATTTTTGTTTATTTGCAGGTACCACTTGCTTGCTAAAAATGACATTCATTTTAAAGATATTCTTGCTTACCTTGAGAACGTCATCGGTAATAGTCGAAGGTGTTGGCCTAATACTTCAAAATGTCTGTGACACTATTGAATCAACATTTGGACCCGACAGATTCTCGGCTACAGTAACCAAAAATACAGGTACGCAAACTTGTCACCAATCAGCACAGATTATTCCTGACTTGTCCAACCTCAAGCCATGCATCTTAATTTCTAATCTGAGTTCAATCCAACAGGTTACTATCACTTATGGAGAAACCGATAATTCCCTCACGATTCCACTTTCAACTAAATCTGCAACATCAGTCCAACCCATTGGCAATAAATTGGATAGAAGTGACACAAGTAAACCACCTTCGGAAACTGTAAACATTCATTCGGATAGTTGTGTAGCTGCTAATAATAGCAACATCTTGCAAAGAAATACAACTCACGAGTTTGAAGATTCTAAAATTCAAACCAAAGTTATGGGAAAATCTACAACGTCGAAAGGCAGAGTTCAAAATATTTATTCGACCACTAACGACCAAATGAGCTGTGTGAAGGGAACTAAACACCAATCGAGGTCCTTCATATTCAGATCTGACAAAGTGGACGAACTAGGGGAACATGTTCCTTTGGCAAATTCATGTAGCGGGTCTGTTGATGCATTAAGACCAAATAAATCACCAAGTACCATTAGACATCTTCACGATAAACCTTTACGTGAATTACATGGTAAAACTACAGGAATCAAACGAAAACACCTGAAGAATAACGGTTTGGATAACTCCACTGCCTACCCTTCTGAAGAAAATGAAACGGTTGTTCACCATTTTCCATTTAATCAGTTAAATTTGGAAAAAATAGTTCTTCCAGATTCGAATACAAGTTCATCCAGACATTTAGAGCACATTTCTTCATTCAGTATAGATCCATACAGTATAGATTCATTTATTGATGTTAAATCTAGTTTAACATGTATCGATATGTTAAGTTCAGCGAACCTATGCCAAGGCTTCTTTTGTAAAGATGAACTTGGAACTCTTTCAAATCCCAACTCTTATTTTGAAGATGATTCAACTTCAGGAGTGGATAGCTATAATGTTAAAATGAATCAAAATAACGTAGATTGTCGTCCCACTTTCAATCGGCAAATGGATGGTAGGGAACTGATTAGGGAATGGCCTCTTATACCCCTGCAGAGAGATGTTTCTTCGAGTTCTGTGAAAGAATTTATTTCTCTAGCGGAAGATACGCAACTCGTAAACAAACCTAGTGTAGAGCGCGTTAAAATGCATAATACAGTACATCGAAGTGATTCAGGAAAAACCGAAAAGACGTCAGTTGCAGAAACTGAGGGAAGTAGTGAAGAGAATCAATACCAGATGAACATTACTCCAAACAAAAAACAAAACGAAGTTGAAACCAAAGTCAAAATCATTGAAGATAAGAACTCTGATTTAGAGGTATTAAATAGCAGAGGAGAGGGGTATATTAAACCTGTAATGGAGATAATTTTAAAGATAGCGGCTGAAAATGAACATAAATTGAAAAATTTAAGCAATGACACTGAAGAGTTGCATGGATCTTCTGGTGAAAATTTACCTACAAACAGAGCTTGTAATGATGAAAATGATACAGATTCAACGGAAATAGATGACAGCGATGCCGAAATAGTGGATGTGATTACTGAGGTAAATTAGAAATAATCCAAAAATGAATTTGATTATGATTTTCAATGTATCAATTTTTCTTCTACATAGGCACATGGGAACGATTCCAAATATTGTGGAATGAAACTATGATTTTATAATTTCAATTTTGACTTTTGTTGTGCACACAAACTATTAAAGCATATGAATTTCTGTTAATTTACTATTTAAAACGCAATAAATTTGATTTTTTAATGGCATTGTTCTCTCAATGGGTGTTCCATTTCAATTTTATAAGCATCAATTTTAAAGATAAGTCTGCCGTGAATACGTTTATTTTTGTAAATTTAAATGAATCAACAGTATAGCACAAATGTTTAATTATTCTTATTATAATACATGATTATCATTAAGATTATGTATCTGATACATATTTATATAATTTATTTTACTTATACAATTGAAATTTTTATGAGCACACATATTTTGATCAAAACTTGAAAATATAAATTAAAGTTGAATCTACAAAGAATTGTTAGTTTTTCTGGAAAATAAGTTTTAGTATCTTTAAGTTTTAACTCGTTGGTTGAGAATATTAACATTTTTTCCTTCAGGATACTTGTTGTGGATGCTAAAAAGTAGTGGGATATCACTAAGTTAAATTTAACATTAAATTTATATTATGTGCTATTACAAAGTTTTCTAAGAAACGTCGTTTAGAGCGTACACTTCCAAAGTGGTTCCTACGGCTTCCTAGGTGATCTTGTGACTGCTGTGGTGGTCCATGGCAAATTAAATTTGCGACTGCGTGGGCAAAGTCTTGGGGAATTCACGAAAGATTTGGTTTTAAGTACAATATTTGTCTATGAGGTTTAAATTGGATCGGAATCTCGCTAATTCTCACTAATAGAGAATAACTTGTCTGAAATATAGCCTTAGTTTTAAACTGAAAGCAAAATTTTGTGTTATTGTTAAGATAAAGTACTTTACGTAGGTACTTAATAGAATTAATATTTCGAACACAAATTTACTAACCAAAGTTATACTTTTACCTACATTATCATTTTATAACGCTTATCAATGTTTCATTCATCATTTTCAGAACATCAAAGTTAAATTTTAATTTTTCTAGTACGCATTGAAAAATTACTATTTTATTGGGTATTCATGGTCAATTTTTTTTTCATTTAAAAAGAGGTAAATGGTCACGGTTATCTTAGAAACTAATGGTCAAGAACAGGGCTCCGCAACCTATGTCAACCTATGTCACAATTCTCAACGGCACTTCTCACTACTCTAAAAATTTGTCAATTTATAAGTGGATGGAAGTTGATAAATTTGTAATGAGTCTTGTGTTTGACATACACCTTCAGAATTATGGATATTTACGGAACTAAGAAAAAATCTGAAAAGTAACTTTCTAGATAAATCTAAAGCTATTGTAAATTATTTGAATTTCATTGTTGGAGAGATTTAATGCTTTGAAGAGGAAATTTCATGCACTCTTTCTGCTTAGGGTTCTACATATCCAAGTAAAAAAAAATTCTTTTCACATGTTAAAAATATTTCGAGTCTAAAGAAACTGTTTACCAACTGAATTCTAAGTATCGTGTCAAATTGGAAGTCACTCATTATACCGCTGATATTGCGATACAAAAGTAGAGCTGGGCGAGGGCTAGGACCGCATTAAATTTTTTTTATTTTTTTAATTAACTGTGATGAAGGGAAGTACTTGTATTTTATGTTGTCTATTTCTTATTTTAATAATTATGTTTAAAAAAATACGTAATATATGTACAATTTTAATTTTTTTATTTTTGTTGAAGAACGTTATATATAATGCTGTTTATTTCTATGTGAAAAAATATCTTTAAATGATGCAAAATTAATATTTAATAAAACAGGAATTCTGTATTAATTCACCTCTATTCTCTAACTGTGCATTCATTATCGCGGGAATCCAATTGTTTCAAATATGTCCCAATGTGTGGTATCCTGAATCCTATTGGTAGATTGGTTTGGCACGCCACAGTTAAAAGGTCGCCGACCGCTGGTCTGGAGGGAGTGAGGCAAATAAATATGTCGAGATTCGCACACAAAATCCAGAATAATATTTTAATCCCTGTTTTACTTTTTTTGATTACTATTTTTTTTATTTTTGTCACTAACACAGAATTCGAAGCATTCAAGAAACACTCCTTCACAATTTTTGCATCAGTAAACGATTTCATGATTACAAATAATGTAACAAACTTCATAGGATGTATGTTACCCCGCTGTGATGTTACCACTGACAAAACACTTTGCTGCTGTTGCAAAGATTATTCTACACGCCAACTACGAGTCCGTTAACTTGACCACTAGGCTACCGATGTCATGTATAACTTTAGATTAATTTACTATAAAAAAGTCAACCAACGGTAACTGCTCATTGCTGATGGACTTAATTCTATTAGTTTTCAACCGTTATTCCAGGATTTCACTTAAAGATCCACCGTGTAGGGGAGCGATGCACCTTACATATGTCGAGAGCTCAAATGCCCTCCCGTTGTGGTGTGGTAGTTAGGAGAGGGGAGGTGCCAGCTCAGGTGTCATCCTCGTCACTTGACCATGGTTCAAAATGACGATGTCCGTCGTCAAAATCCCTCGTGTAGCTGACGTTAATATTCACACCTAGTTATCATGGCTTTGTTTGCTCTTCAGTCAGTGGCTCCACACACATACATCTTGAAGGTATTTATGCCAACCAAGCAAGAGTAAATTGATTTCTTCAGAATCTCAGAAAATTAAACTTTTTTTTGATTTGTAAAAAATGTTTCATCTTTTTTTTTATCTTGAAGAATTAGAGAGTTTGGAATATAATATACAGCACATTCATCCGAAGTAGGCTACGTAAATAAAAAAATCTTGAAAAAATTTTGGTGAGTATTTTCCTTTTTTGATTTGCACTTGATGTTTAAGTACGCATCTAATCATATTCTATAAAGCTATGCCGAACTTATCTTAATTTGAATCTGCGACTTAAAGTGATCGTAAAGCACATTTCGTGTTGATTGTAAACGAATCGTAGTTGTAGTTTGAATCGTAGTGACATATGTTCCCACTAAAATAGCGAGTTTGATATGGTTTGTCACCAAGCTGAAGTAATTACTTGTCATATTCAAGTAAGGAACAAATTTCCTAGTTTAAAGGATGGAATATAAGTATTTTGTTTATTTTTTAAAAATGTAAGTTATCTAATGAGTCAAATTAATTTAAAATCGACTGTTACATGAGACAATTGGATGGTTTTTCTGGACATTTTTAATCGTGTATTTTAGTTTGAAATTTTATCGGAATTTTCCAAAGTTGCTTTAAATCTGAAATTTTTATTTTATTCAAATTGTTTTAATTTTGATATTTTTAATATTAATTCGATTTAATTATAGTAGAAATGTAACTAAATAAAGGTTTATAATTTATGCTGGTAAACAGTATATATATATAATATACATTATATATATATATATATATATATATATATATATATGTCAGAGTACCTTACCTGTTATATATGTTATCAGCAAAGTTTGAAGCGCAGACATTGTATATAATGTCAGACGTTTTCAGCAAAGTATAAAATATAAAAAGTATTGCATACTTTTCCACGGTATTGTATATAATACCTAGGCATTCTATAGAATGACCAATGCTATTAAGGCGAAGCATGAATAAAGGTTCTGATAAGGCTATTAGTATATCATTAACATACTTTTCAAGGGGAGAAAAATGTTATTTTGAGATTATTATGAGTGTCATTAAAAAAATTATTCAAAGTATGTAAATGTGAAAACTGTACAAAATAAAATTTGACTTTTTTTATTAAGGAAAACAAACTTTTCATATAAAAAATAATAAATTAAAATTACCCTACGTGTTGCCACTTGGTTCTCTTGAAGGACGTTTTTAAATATTTCATTAAATTTTTACGCAAAGACAATTCTTGTTTTGCCACTTTGTTTTACACGAACATTTGAAGAATCCGCGGCCGCTTTTCTCGGAATGAACAATTGCAACTGACCGGAGAGAAATTTCGTGGTCAGGAATGTCTTCAATTTTAAGCAGTTTCTTAGGACACAAAGTGAATTGTGATTTCGCATATACACTTGCTTCTAAAAGTCTGCGTACGAGCAATCTTCTTACGTGTGTATGCTATAATTACTACTAAAATATCGCTCCAGAAAATCAACATATCTGCCAGGGATCTTCAAGTTTTCCTTATTTAAGCAACAGTAATAAAATTTACCTTAATATGAAAAAACAAAAATGACCACCAAATCGTCACTAACCACCTCCACCAGAAGGTTGCGTACACTTACAAAAAATAACTTTTAAAGACCCTTTCTCGTAAAATAATTGCACTAAATTTGGTTTTTAAGTAATTACAAAATTCTTTTACGATTTATTCAGGATTTGAGATTTGAAAGCTTGTGTCATTCCATGGCAGAAAAGAGATCGATATATTATTGAAAGAAAAATCATAATTAATCGTGAGAAAAAGGGGAAACGTTTTTAAAAAAATTACTGAAACTATTAATAGGAGACATTTATTGTGATTCAAAAAAGTATATATAAACTACAAATAAACTAAAAGGCTCGGTTCTAGGAGATCCCACACCCTTAGCGCGTATTATTTTGGTTGGCGATAATTGCACCATCTTGGTAACCCTACTTTTGTACACTAGATATAGTAAACCTAATTATTTCTGGAATTTTCGTATTTTGTCGGCGGGCATTTCAAATTTCGTCATTTTGTTGTTGGGCACTGGGCTGGACATATGGCTGTGTGTATGAGTGAATACACCTTAGCATTTTTTACTTCGTTAAATGCAAAAAGTAATAAAGAATCGATTGAATGGTGCATGAGGGAAGGAAGGATGGATTGTTTCGATTTATGAATGTCCTAAATGTAATGAGTGAATGGGATTATACGAACGAAAGAGTGCTATTTTGGATGGATTTGAATGGAGATGTCGAATGGGTATGTTCAACCATTACCTAGCAGAATAGGGATCATAGTCTGTGTTGCTCTAAGTCCTCTTCAACCTTTCAATCAATCTAGCAGATTATATATGGCGTCTCTCGCACGTTCATTCGCTTAGCGATGAGGCCTTCAAAGCGTTTTAAAATATGCTGTTACGCTGTACTCTCCACTCGGAAAAGATCAGTGGTAAGAGTGCTGTTGTTTTTTTTTATCTTAAATATATTTGATTAATTTCTGTATTGTTTACATATATTTTCATCACGTATCCACCTTGTCCCGCTATATTCACTCATGTCGCCATTGTCGGTTCCACTTGGCGCTCTTTTCGGTTTGTCGCAAAGGGTGTAAGCTTTCCTAGGATTTTATCCATCTCTCGAGTAGACAAAGCTAAGAGCCTTATCCAAAGAAACACCTAAATAGGTCGCATAATTATTGGGAAAATGTAATATGTTCAACTGAAAGTAATTTTTGCATTTTTGGCATCAAAAAGGACCAAAATATACTTGCGAAAATCCCTGCACAGATCTTAAAGAGAATATTTTTTCGACTATCAAAGATGGAGGAGGTATAATGCTTGGAGATGCTGAGGAAAGTAGGAGGGAGGCGTTTGGGTTGGTTTTTATTGAATCAAAAAAGTAAAAAATTGATTACTTGAACTTATTGAAGAAAAATATCAGCGTAAGTACCAAGAAACTTGAGGGAAGTAATGATTATTACTTTCAGCAGGACAAAGGTACCAAGCCAACGGTTTACATTGTAAAGCTATGATTATTCTATCATGTCCCAAACCAATTCCGTAAGCCATCTCAGTTTCCATACAAAAGCAAAATACAGCATTTGTGAGATTTACTCGAGTGAATAATCATGAAGAACGTGTTATAACATTCAAGGAAATGTTCACATCTATCATAGAAGATTGGAAAAATATATCCACAGATGAGACAACTAAGCTAGTTGAATCCCTGTCAAATATGATGAGTTATAAAAAGAACGGAAAAAGTTATAGCTTAAAAAATGTATTAAAACTTTTAGTTACAATCCATTATTATAAAGGTTTTTTTCCAGTGCTCAAAGACTTTTGATACATACGTTTTGTGTCGTTCTCAAGTTATAAATATTTGTATTATTTTCTGTAATAATCAGGTGTTTTTTGCTTATACTATTTGAATTAACAACTTTAGAGGAATCAATAAAAATAATATTGATTCAGAAAGATTTCATTTAATTAGCGATATTTGCATAAATATGAAATATGATCGCCTGTACGCAGACTTTCGGAGGCAAATGTAATTGTCTTAAAATTCATTCAGAATTTCCAAATTGGTAGAGAGAAACCATCCTATTTCCCATTTATTTCAAGTTCCAACATGTTGGCATCCGGAAAAAATCATGTTTCACAACAATGCCCTTTTTTAATAATTTTCTGGCAAGGTTTACAAAGGTGGATGTACAGTTCAATTTCATGACGTGTACAGTATTTTTATTTGGTTGAAAGGTTTTTTTTTCAGAATTCTATTACGTCATCCATGTCCAACAGCTAATTAAGCTTCATGAAGTACATGAAAAATCTCAAAATCCCTTTCATAATACTGTATACTACTGCCGCTTTCTTTAACAGGTTAAACGATTTTATTTTTACTTTCCACAATCATGACATCATAGTAATTCAGCAACCAATAGTCCCTGGGCTCCTTAGAAGTCATTGTTTTTTTGTATATCTGTTATAAACTTCTGGGAAGTAGTTTCGGGGGGTTAAAATAAAACCATTCCTACCCCCTTCCCAGCATTAACTCGAATTCGGGGCTGTTTTCCGTCAAATAATTATTTTATGTATGCAGACCATGACTCCTTCAACACTATGGCTTGTTCCTCCAATTCCATACAGCACAAGATAAAGCAAATTTTTTTGTTGAACAAATTTAAGTAAAACTGCGTGTTTTGACTTTCTTGAACAAAACGACTCAGTGCATCTGACAAATTCTGAGACTAAGGCAAGTGATGAAAGTCACGTGCCTTGTCAAGCGACATTGGAAATGAATCGGAGATGTATTTCATTTTTTACTGCTTTCTTATTTGGCAATGCGTGAAATCCTTTCATGCATTGCCGTCCAGTTTTAGGCATTGTATAGAATGTGGTATTTGATACTTTGCCTTATAGTAGATCGAATTTTTAGAATTTCAAAACTTACCTATGCGTAGAATATTCTACAGTATATAGATAAATATAAAAATAAAATAAATTTTATATTGGTACCACAAAAGGAGTGAAGTTTAAGTATCGGAGCCTTTTAATGGAAAACAAGTCAGAGTAATTTTTTTAAAAATCAAACATGTACTTTTTAAGATTTATTACGATTAAAAGACACATACTAAATAGTTACAAGGAAAAACATCAGGCACATTAACAGCATCTTCAATTTTTTTTAAAAACCTACTGTCGAAATGACTGTGTACAATAAACCGAAAAAAAAAACCTTAGATCAGGCAGATTGGACGGTGCGGAAAGAGTTGGGGGGCTATGAAATATATATTGCAGTGTACATTTTCCTACTCTATATTCAGTTCTCACTTATCAGTAATCATAACTTTTGGATATTTGTATTGTAATAAAATAACCATTTTATGTCTAAAATCATCGACTCAAATTAAGTTTTGAAATTCAATTTTGAGATGGAATTTTCCAAAATTCCATCAATATATATATATATATATATATATATATATATATATAATAATATATATATATATATTATATATATATATATATAAAACAATATTACATTTTGAAAATGTTTTCTCCTTATCACCATCCATAAGGACCGGGCGGACTCTTTCAAGGTACGAGGTATTTCTGATATTTGTAAGCTGTTACAGTCCAACCAGTTTCGTAGGTGTGACCATTCTGTATTAAAATTTATTTGCTTTCTTTCTTAACACTTGCTTTTGACATTGTACCCTTTCTTTTAATTTTTTTCGTAATGGAGCTGCATATTTGTATTTCTACCTTTTCAGACCTAGTACATTCTCCAGGAGCTGGTATCACTTTTTAGTGTGGCACCATTTAGGCGATACCAATTACCGTAAGTAATTTTGACACCTAGTTTCTTTCTTCCCCAGAAGGAGGCACCTGAGCTCTGCCGATGCGATATTTGAACTTAGGAATCTATTTTTTCCGAGAGCATCCAAGCCAAACGGACACTCAAGGGATCTTTTCCATGCCATATAATCATAAGACAAGGCCGCTGTCGATTTTCTGCATCAGGAAAATCCACCGACTTGGGCCGGGGTCGAACCCGCAATCTTGGATACAGAAGGCCAGCGACAAACCAACCACGACACCCAGCCGGCTAAAATACACAGATTACTATTTTTACTACAAAACACAAGAAGCACAAAATCGTTGAGTTGATCATTTGAAAAACTAGGATCGCTTTCTAGAGTGAAGACGTATTCAAATCAGCGAGCAGCCAGGTACCACTTTAGTTCCTCTGCGTAGGGAAGCGATGCAAGTTAGATCTGTCGAAAATCAAACGTCCTCCCGTTGATGTGGTATTAAGAGAAGATGTCAGCGTAGGACTTATCCTCATTACTTGGCCATGGTTGAAAATTACGAGGTCCTCCACCACAAAGCTCTTGTGTAGCTGAATAGTGTGACTTTAATAATCAATCACACAATCAATGCAGATAACATATGTGAACCGATGAATCCGAAACCGATGTATGCCGAGTCCCGCGCCCTTGCGGGACATGACATCAACACGAAAACTCGAAGTCATAGAAGATCGGTGTGTGGAAGGATATCTCAATAGCCAAATTCGTGCTATCTCGAAAACTGAAAGCTTGACATCTTTGGGAAATGAACGCGAAACGTTCCTCCATCCCATATCGAAATGTATTTGGGCCCTGCAGAGGAGAGGCCTGGATTGTGAGGTGATTAGTGGACTAAAAGAATCGGTGAGTTAACACTCTATTTGCTGCCTTGAAGTTATGGGAAACAAATTGAATGGAAAAAAGTACTTGCCTGTGTGGGTTGCAGATTGAGAAAAATTTAAAATTAAGAAAGGAAACATGTGAAAGTAAAATGAAAAATTAGAAAATGGTCATTTGCCATGAGGGGAATGGCGCAATTAATGACTAGAGGGGAATTATACGAGTCCAGAAGGATTGTTCTGGGCCTCTTATTATTGACATTGGGATTGTAATTTTCAAGATTTAAGACATAAGTTTATTAGAATTTGGCAGATTATCAAAACATTTAATTGCCATTTTTTGAATATATTTTTAAAAGGATAAATGCTAAGAGCTTTTTTGTAAATATATCTATTTTTAGTGTATCTACATGCCTTAGTTATATTCCTGATTAAAGCATTTTGAGCCTTTTCTAAACATTTAATGTTTGAATTAGCTGCATAGCCCCACACAGGGCAAGCGTACGTTAAGATAGGCCGTAAAACAACAGCGTAGAGAAGTACTTTGTTGTAAAGATTCATTTGAGAATTTCCGCAAATTAAGGGGTAAATTGAACGCAAAGCGTTCCGGAAATTTTCACGCGCGTATATGATGTGTTGTTTCGTGCTCTGAGACCAGTGTAAGTGTGTGGAATAGAGGGTTGGCGGTGTGACTGGTTTTCTTCTCCTGGTGAAAAGTACGGCTATTGTTTTCTCTCTATTAATTTTTATTTTCCATGTGAAAAAAATAGTTTTCAAGAAGGTGTAGATGTTAGTTGAGTGCACGGGTGACAGTGTTGTGATTTTTATAAACTATCTCGAAAAGGGTTGATAATCAAAATGTATCTCCTTCAGCAGGCGTGTGGCGAAAAATTCATAGCACAGCCGGAACAGCAGTGGTCATCTTTTATCCCAACAGTAACAGGGAACGCGTTAATCGTCTTCGTGCGCCATAAGAGGTACATGTGTCTACACATTCACCGAACCATTTGCTTAAGTAATCAGAGTCGTATGAATTGTGAAAAGCTGATTCTCCATTCTAGCTGACGTTGCTGTTCCATAAATGTTTCTTTTAGAATGCGCATCTTAGAAAAGGCGGTCACTCCCAAAATGTCCTGGCGATCCACCGATCAATTGCGATCGACTTAAAACGTCCTTTTTTGCCAATGAACATCTTTCCACTTGGGTAGGTTCCCCACAATATTTTTATTCTCTTTATAACCGCGACCCGCCTTAATATACATGCAAATTTTTGATGTCATGTTACGTTTGATTATCCGATTTATAATTAGCAAAACTGTTAGAGCATGCTAAACATGTTATTAAAGATGCATTACTTTGATAGCGAAATCTTAAAATGTTATAGTTCTGGGGGAAAAAAGATAGTTTTTTCTGAAAATAGCGAGACTACCAAAAATATACATATTAAAAAAATACTAGAAAAGACAGAGTATTTTCCCTTCAGCTTGCAAAGAGTGTGCTAGGTTTTGGTGTCGCGGATTTAGTTCAAATTTTGTAGGATGGTAGATTAAGTTTCCCTGTTGATTAAGATATATGGTTATAGGGACCACTAAATAAATTTTAATATATTTGCGATTAAAGATGCAACTCAATCATTAAATTCGGTGCTATAATGCTGCACTAATTCGATACGCGAGATACTTTTCGAAAATGTTTCATTTGATTTTATGACAAGTTTCACCATTGTACGGACAATGAGGGGTAAGAAGCTAGTCATATTTTTATGCTAACTCTGCTGATCTGTTAATTTTGTTGTTTCCTTTCACAATTTGTTTCCAGGCACGATTAACTAGCAGTTAAACGACTTTTCTTTTGTTCTTCTTGTGAAATGATTTTATTGTTTTGTAACAAACATTATTCTGTACTTATACAAATGATAATGGCATAGAACTCTTATAAGGTTTCTAGTTATTAAAGGCATTTCATTTCTAATTTATCTAAACTCCATTATGCGTCTTTATTTGTAGACACACAATTTTTAAAAAATATATTCACCCTCCACGGACTCCAACTCGGCTTTTAACGATGAGAAACACCGATCTGTTGCTACACTAAACGCATTACGTATAACTGTTTGCAATAGAACTGAATTCAACGAATGAATTGCATCTTCAATTGTAATTATCTAAAAACTTATTGAGTAGTGGCCCCTTTAACCATATATCTTCAACAGGGAAACTAAATCTACAATCCTAGAAAATTTGAACTAAATTCGTGTCCCCAAGGCCTTGCATTTTGTTGGTAAGGTTTCTTGGTTGGTACTTTTTGGTTTACAAAAGGAAATTTTGAAAAATTTTGTTATAACAACCGAAACTTGGCATTACTGGTAAACTTATACAACATTTCCATATTTAAAAAGCTTGCAGAATGTTATAAATAATTTACATATTTTTCACATTTATACTTATATAGAAAATGTTCTACGGTTTAATAGGCCGGATCAATAGCATCATTGTATTATTCTGTAAAGATAGCAGACTTTTTTTTGCAATTAAATGGCTTCTCATCAAAAAAAATTGCCAAGAAATAAATTCTTTAATTTGGCGGTATTTTCAGACTCGAAAATTTAAACTTCAATACAGTTAATACGAAACAACTGAGAATATATTCTTTTAAGCGATAAATATAATTTCCAAAACAAATTAACACAATTACGTTAAATAAATGTTTTCGTGTATATGGCAAGGTTTTGTAATTATAAAAA
Organism: Trichonephila clavipes; assembly: GCA_019973935.1. NCBI lineage: Eukaryota > Metazoa > Arthropoda > Arachnida > Araneae > Nephilidae > Trichonephila > Trichonephila clavipes. Next base: position 44,734 of record BMAU01013207.1, read on the forward strand.
AGAAGGAAAAAAAGAATGTATTTTCAAATTTTTAACGAAAGGTTTGCTATTTTTAATTCAGAAAAAATGAGTATGTTCTAGACTTGAACCGAGATTTTTTCCCATGCATGATCGGATTTGCCTCGGTTTTTGCTCTTGGGCGTCCACATCAACACGCATGCGCATACGAAAGTAAATAAAATAAGAAAATCAAAACAAAAGTGTGATAAGGTGCATTTGTCTCGTTAAACTTGCACTAAAATTAAATGTGCTTGCAGCCATAGATGATATAAAATAAGCACAGTAAATGAATGAAATAAAACTGCATTTATTTGTTTCATATTTATTGATTTTTAATTTGCCTTTTTTTTAAATGCAGAGTTTATTAATGAAGGCAATCATTTTCAAATGGAGCGGCCTTCCAGCATCTTTCGCTATCACAATTGCGCCCACGAGCCAAAACAATTTCCTACCTCAGCACTAAATAGTTTTCTGTTTATAATAAATATGAACGTATTTACATCTAATAACGTCTTTTATCACAATTTCTGGTAAAACTCTTTGTTTTGCCTTAAAGATATTTTATGCTATTCTAGCAAAACGCGTTTTAATTTAAACTTGTCTTTTTTATGATTTAAACAGTCCTTTCAGCAGATTTCAGTGGTCGCGTTAACCTAGTGGTCAATGTAACAAACTCGTGACTGGCATGTCATGAATTCGAGTCTAGTACCGCAGAACACACGCGGTATAGGAGAACGATGCACGTTAAATCTGTCGAGGTTCAAACCTCCTCCTCTTGTAGTATGGAAGTTAGGAAAAGGGGTAGACAGCTCAGGTGTTATCCTCGTCACTGACCTTGGTTCAAAATTACGAGATCCGTCGCCAAAAGCCCTGGAGTAGCTAAATAGAGTGTAAAGTTAATATTGACTCGCCTCGTCACGCCAAAAGTGTGGCCACTGTAGCCTATTGGTCATGGACTCGTGGCCATCGTGTCAAGAGTTTCAACCCTAGTGCCTCGTTTAATTTATTGACACACACACAGTTCGCTTGTCCGCTCAGGCTTCATCCGCTTCCCTTGGTCATGGTTAAAAATTACGAGTTATTCATGAATAGCCCTCATGTTGCTTTCTAGTGCATCGTTCACCAACACTCACTTTAAATGTCATAAACTTTATTTCAAGAAAGTAACTAGACAGAAACCATTCATCATCTTGCAAACTCAAATGTTATTTTTACGTCACACTTTCACGTTATTTACACGTTATTTTTACGTACACGAGAGCTATTGGCAACACAGACCTCGTAATTTTGAACCACGGTCAAGTGACAAAGACGAAACCTGTGCTGGTACCCACTTTCTTATCTATCACACCACACCAACGGGAGGACGTTTGGATCTCCACATATTTAACTTGTATCGGTGCATTCTGCACGATGGGTCTTCAACGATATTAAGCTCGAACTCATGACAAACCAGCCACGAGTCCGTGACCTTGACCAATAGGCTATTGTGTCCTTTATAAATTCAAAGGAAGGATCTAGAATTTTCTATATATAACACACTATTTACAGACAGTTTTTATAAAGAAATGTATTTTTAAACGCTTTTATCAGCTTAATCTGTATCTAATGGAATGTTTGAACTCGATTTTTACCCGTTTTAAAAGGTCAGATTAATTCGAAATGTTTCACACTTCTCAATGGCTGTTGACAATACAATAATTTAATAATTTCGTTTCATTGTTCCGATCACGATCATCAGGATTAACGATTTCCCATTTCCATATTCTGTGACAAAAAGATTAAGTCACAACCCTAAAGGGAAAACGCCTATATTAAAACAAATACAACACACAAAAGATTAATTGATCAATGAATAAATAACAATTTAAAAAAATTAAACAAGCTTTTACGGTTAATTGAATTAAAAAGTAAAGAAATGATTCTTATATTAGAATAAAAGGACTAATGAGAAAATTTGTGTCATTGTGGTAAAAGCTGCTTTGTACTACATTTTTACAATAACTCTGCATTTTGGAATAGAACTAGTAAGAATATATAACATTTGATATCGAACACCCCACGCTTTTGTAACAATGAAATGAATTTTCTTGTTAATAATTTCGTTCTTGTAAGAATTATCTTTTATTTTTAGTTCAATAAATTAAAAGGTGTGTTTTTATGTTATTTTTTTTAACTAATTTACTTATAGCAGTAAGTTTAGATACATATTTGGCAGCGTCAGAGATATTGTTATCTGACTGATAAGACAAATGTTTTTTGTTCCAAAATACCCGGGTCCATTTGGTAACCGGGGGTGGGGAGGAAACAGTAGCCTAGTGACCAAAATAATGGACTCGAGGCTGGCGTGTCAAGAATTTGAGTCTTGTACCGCTAAAGACCCGCCTTGCAAAGGGTGCCAATGCACGTTAAATATATCGGGGTCCAAATATCTCCCATTTATGTGGTGAGAAAGTTAGGAGATGGGCTTCCAGCTCCGGTGTTGTCTTCCTAACTTGACCATGGTTCAAAATTATGAGGTCATGCAGCTGAATCTTGCTACGTTAATATTCGCTCACTTGTCAACAATGGGAGTTATACGGGCACAAACCGAGTTGAAACATATTTTCAGTGGAGGTATTATGAATCAAATGATTAATTTAGATATACTGAAGAATAATTTAAAAAGAAAATGTCATTAGTTCAGGTTTGGATGGAAATGATATGTTCTAAAATAATCCAAAATATGCACTACATATTTGAAAAGGAGTGATTAAAGAAACATAATCCGAACTACATTCGTGCCCCCTGTCTCCAGGTATCAATACTCTTAAATATCTACATAAGATTCCGAAACGGCTGTTTAAAACATAATTTATTGATCTAGTTTAATTTAAAACGTGTTCGCGCGCGGAAAGAGAACATAAAATATCATCAGACACAACTAAGAAGTTTATTGGCCATGAAGTAAAATATAAGCAAGTTCCTATTTATTACAATTCTTAGAAAACTCATTCGTGAGTTCTCAATTTTAAATACGGAAATCTGCAAATGTTTTGTTAAAATGCACAGATCAAGTACTTGTTGTTTATGAACGAAATATATATCATTGAAAATAATATAAGTGTTTCAAAAACTACATGCATAAATAAAAAGTAGGCTGTTTATCTCAAAAAAATTTGGGGGATACTTTGTATATTGAATATTTTTCTTTCACTCACAGTACTTATTGTTATAAATAAGTCGCAATCAGAAACTAACTAGTAAGATTTGGGTTCTCGATAGGACTTAGGCTCTAACTAGTTTGGTTAGGTTAGGAGAAGGTTCTCGGTAACTTTTATTTAAAAAAGGCTAGTGTTACTGAATATTAAAACATATGCTGCATGTAATCACAGAAAGGGCCCCTTTTTCTCGGTGAGTGAGCACTATCAAGCAACACGAGGGCTTTTTGCAACACATCTCGTAATTTTGAATCATGGTTAAGTGCGAGGATATCTGAGCTCGCACCATCTCTCCTAACTTCCACACCACACAGACTGGAGGATGTTTGAGCCTCGACGGATTTAACAAGCATCAGCCATTTCTACACATTGGGTTTTCAGTGGCACTTCAAGCTTGAACTCGAGGCCGCGGTAGCCGAGTGGTATGGGTATCGGACCGTGGCTTGCTTTGTCATGGGTTCGAGCCCAGTACCACTAAAGACCCGCCGTGTAGGGCAGCGATGCACGTTAAATCTGTCGAGAGCTGAAACGTCCTCCCGTTCGTGTGGTGTGGTAGTTAGGAGAGGGGGGTGCCAGCTCAGGTGTCGTCCACGTCACTTGACCATGGTTCAAAATTACGTGGTCCGTCGCCAAAAGCCCTCGTGTAGCTGAACAGTGCGACGTTAATATTCAATCAATCAAGCTTGAACTCTTGACACGCTGGTCACGAGTCCGTGACCATAACGCATAGGACAGTGGTCCTTAAACTGTGGTTCGCGGACCCCTAGGGGTCATCAGCGCCTTTCTAGTGGGTCCGCAAAGGGATTTATTTAAAATTCCAATATGTTACCGACTCTGAAAGGCCTAGTATAAAAAATAGAAAGATGTTCCAATTCTATACAAAACAAAATCACCCCCAATGAAACACTACTAGAGCATGTATTTCAATTAAGAATAGTAATTCCTTTTGTGTAAATTACATAGCCATTACTACTACGAGGTATTTTTAAATAGATGTTAACTGTTTTCTCGCAGAAGAAAAAAGGTGCTAAAAATCTATTTAAGTAACAGGAGTATTCTTAGAATTATGGAGCAATCTGTAAGTTATTCAGCCATGGATTGGTAGTCAGAGAGGGGTGTTCAAAAATCCTGTGGGTTCAGGATGTCAGGCTGATTCATAAAAGGGGGCTACGACATTCAAAATTTTAATAACCGCTGCCCCGGGGAACCACGACCATCATATTTTGACAGATAATCATTTTTATTAGTTTAATTTCTTTCAGATAATCAAACGGAAGCCTCTAAAGAAATATAATCTCTTCAAATCCATACTCTCTAAAGGGCGTTGTAAAATGGAATACGAAACACAAGACAATTATCAAAGTAGTTTTGAAAATGAAACTCTTTCTCAGAATTATCCCAAAGCACTACAAACATCACCCATGAATAATTCTACGAAATCAAACTTTGAATTCGATCATTTGAAAAAGCTCAACGATATTGCTGTGGATTTGTCTGAACGAGATGAAGAAACTGGAGAAATTGCACGATTTGAATCTGATGCCGATTTTCGCCTATTGGACACTGTCGAATCTAAAAGGAAAAAATACAGAAAAAGCAAAAATTCCACGTTGGGTGAAGATTATGATACGGATAATAAAGACTGGAAGAGAAATTTAACAGAATCTCTACCAAATATAGACAGGTTTTCTCTTAAATCTAGACGGAAGATCAACAGTCAATTATTTCCAAGTGATGTTCCTCCTGAAATCCTTGATGGTCGACAAGAATTAGAAATCGACAAACAGGATTCGGATTTTATAAACAAATTAAATAATTCCATGAAAAATTCATTGAACAATGACGAATCCGTTATTGCTACTTTAGCTTCTAATTTTTCTGAAGTCTCCATAAATGGCAGGGGATATGCTACTTCAGACAGTAATGGAAAATCAACGAATATTCTGAATGATTCTGGACTACTAGCAGAGGATGTTCCAAAACTTTTTGAAAGGCTAGATATTAGGAAGTCTCAAAACAAAAAACGTTCTCTTTCTGTTGATAAAGACGATTGCTTCGCTTTCTCTCGCGGCAGAAAAGTAACAAAAAAGGAATTCACTGGACTGCTTAAACTTAAAAGGACAGAAAATTAAATTTATATTTATTGCGAAATTTAATCAATAATCTAGTGTTAAGTATGAATTAGCAATATTATTACGTAGTATATAAATAGAGGTTTAGATAAGGTTAGACAAAACTAATACTTTTTTAGTTTTTGAATGATTTATCATTTTTTATATTATAGATTTTAAAAATTGTTTTTTATATCACTAATATGTCAAATTTTAAATAAAAAATTATTTTATTTAAAAAAAGGAAATCTCTCTATGCATTGTATGTACAGTGATTGTTAACAGAAAATTATTTTAAATGTACCTTTTATGTCTTTTAAAATGTAAAATTGTGACGTATTGGGCAAATTTTTCTTAGCCATGCATAAAAGCAAAATTTGTTATGCTTGTCAATAAAATTGCATTGTAACTACCCTTATACATATCACTCGTAAGTATTTAAATTTGATAACATCAGTGAAATGCATATTTTAATTCGTACAATATAAACACAATACAAATTATAAAGTAAACTATTTTTTGCATTAGCAATCTTTCTACGTAAATCTATTTTGCATATTACCAATTATGTTTACTCCACAGTTCTAAGTAGAAGATAAATCTGCTTATTTCCCAAAAAATTAATTTACATTGATTTCTAGGACAGTTTTATGTATTTTTAATTAGTGGTTCTATAAGTTGACCAATTGAATTTGTTCTCTCCCACAGTAAAGGGTGCGGAGTTTGAATTTTAACTATGTAATTTAATTCCATTCATTTGTGTTTGTTTCTCAAATTTTATTGATGATAAATATTTATTCCTCATTTTGCATTATCTTTAACATGAAAAAAACTAGTCTAATATGTGCTACTGTTTTTGAAAACTAGTGTAATTAAATAATTATTGGAAAACTTATTAAATTAAAATTATAATAAATCGAGTAATACATTAAAATTCCCAAATGTTAAAAAAAATCCAAATTCGACACTCAGTTCTAATTATGTGATTAAAAGTATTTACTTTCGGAAAACTTTAGATCTGCCAAATACCGTAAACAATAATTGAACAAAAAAACACGTTTAAATTGAATTTTTTGCTTGATTTTCAGAAATAATGTTTGTGAACTATCAAAAAATTACATATGCATATAAGTTCATTGTTTGCAAGTAATGTATTGTATGTAATGTCAAAATGTGAATTTTGTATGAGGTATATAAATTGTATTACTATGTATTGCATTATTGTATGATACTGTATAAACATGATTTTTATAAACATGTGAATTATTCTTTTATAACGGTCCATTTTCTTTGACCAATTTGACTCAGCTACTTGGAGATCACATTGCAAATTGTCACAATCTGATTAAGAAAATAATACTTATGTAAAATTCAAATCTTTAAACCCACACAGCATTAGTAAATACAAAAAAAACTGTGCTATCACCTTCTATCATTTCGAAAAAAAATTCGAATACGCAAGGCAACGGACTCGTGACTGGCATGTCATGAGCTCGAGCCTAGTATGTACGTTAAATCTGTCGATGCTGAAACGTCCTCCTGTTGGTGTGGGAATTAGGATGGGGGGGTCGTCCACGTCCCTTGATCATGGTTCAAAATTATGAGATCCCTCGCCAAAAGCTCCCGAGCAGCTAAACAGTTTTACGTTAAAATTCACTCACTCAAATACTTAGAGGCTTACTTTTACCCACACTCAAAATCTGTTAATTACATCCAATACACTCGGGTAATTCTGAACAACGACTATATGCTGATTGTGTGAGTCCTTATTAATGTTACTCTATAAAGATATACGATGGATATTTTGCAATTCTGAACCATGATCAAGTGACGAGGAGCCCATCGAGTTGGTGGGCACCTTCTCCGAACTTCCACACGTTAACAAAAGCACTTTGAGCCTTGACAAATGTAACGTGCATCAGCCTCTTCTACATGGAGGGTCTTCAGTGACAATTGGGCTTAAACTCTCATGACCGGTGGTCCACGACTTCGTGACCATAACCACTAGGCTATCTCTGTTACTTAACGGCCAGCAGTGTTTGAGTTCTGATAAAATTACCGGAAATAGATTCATATCACGGTTCAAGGCACCAAGCGCTGCTTGGCGCGATAAAGGAATCACGCCAAGCAGCGCTTGTTGTCCAAGATGGCGGCCTGGCGGCAATTTAATGATACCCAGTAATTTTAAAGAATTGTTTTAAAATACATTATATATATATATATTTATGTGTGTGTGTATTTTACATATCGTCGGCCTAACTATCAGACTGCGTAACTCCACCGGGGTTACTGATTTGATGTAGGGATGCAACGCGCCAAGTGCTTTTTGGCGCGATTCCTCAATCATTTTGTTTTGTCTACGCCATGCCTCAGCGCACGCTCCGCTTTTAATTTATTCCTCAATCAGTGTAATTACTATTTTTATTTCATAATAAAACTAGATTTCAAAGGGAGAGTTGGTGGCAAGATTTTTACATAAAATAAATACAACAGAAAGTAATATTAATGTATTACACTTCCTCATATAAATCATTTACACTATTTTAAGCGTTCATTACACAAAATTTGTAACAATGTGTTACTTTTGCTGAGCAGAGATCCCGCGGGAAAAAAACCAAAACCAAAAATTAATATACGTTATCCCCATGGCAGCCATATTATCGCACGATAAAAATACCAAAGTAAACCATATTGCCATGTTATCACCTATCTTGGGGCGAACATAAAGAACAACTTGGCGCCTAGCCCTACTGTATCAAATTAGCATCCCAGATGGAGTTATGCAGTCTGATAATTAGACCGACGATATATTAAAATACATATATACACTGGTGTGCAAAAATTAAGGACGAGACGGTTTTTTCAATATAACTTTGTACAAAAGCTTTCCAAATCAACACATTTAATACCGTAAGATCCCCAATACGTAAGGACATGTGTAATGTAAGTAACACTTACTAAAAGAGAAATCAGAGGGATAAAAAGAAGCTTGATTGAAAAAGTAGCATGGAGCGCAATGCGACTGAAGGCCGAAACATCCCTGTGATGGGTGTCCAGCAAGAAACATCCGGTCTTTAGTAGGGGATATGATCTCCCCTGACTGCTAGGCAGGTTTCACAGCGTCTGCCCATGCTGAGAATGAGGGTGTCAATGAGTTGTTGAGGCATTGCTGCCCATTCGTCTTGCAGCGCCAATCGAAGTTCCCGAATCGTTACTGGTGGTAAGGTACGAGCTGCCAAGCGTCTGCCTAGAAAATCCCATACATGCTCGATGGGATTGAGATCCGGAGATCGTGCCGGCCAATCCATACGTTCAATATCCTCACTCTCTAAGAGCTGTGTTCGGCAGCTACTGTGCGATGACATGGTGCATTGTCGTCCATGAAAAGGATAGCGCCTCTAAAAAGACGCACATATGGAAGAAGAATCTCGTTACAATAACGGGTCCCGTTGACTGAACCTGCGTCGAAGATGTGAAGGTCTGTACGACTACCAAGCATGATGCTTCCCCAAACGAGAACACCGCGACCTCCATACCTGTCCCTTTCAATGATGTTCGAGGGATGATTGCGGCTTCCCCGCTCTCTCCAGATGAGTATGCGATGAGAATCGCTACTCAAACTTAATCTGCTCTCATCTGTAAAGAGTACTCGTCCCCATTCATTGTCTCTCCAATTCCGGTGTTCTCGGCACCACAGGTGGCCGCGGCAGCCGAGTGGTATAGGTATCGGACTGTGGATTGCTTTGTCACAGGTTCGAGCCCAGTACCACTAAAGACCCGCCGTGTAGGGCAGCGATGCACGTTAAATCTGTCGAGAGCTGAAACATCCTCCCGTTGGTGTGGTGTGGTAGTTAGGAGAGGGGGTGCCAGCTCAGGTGTCGTCCACGTCACTTGACCATGGTTCAAAATTACGTGGTCCGTCGCCAAAAGCCCTCGTGTAGCTGAACAGTGCGACGTTAATATTCAATCAATCAATCAACCCGGCACCACAGAGAAATCCTTCTCCGATGGGCAGGCGTTAAAGATACACACCGTACAGGGCGTCGTGCAAACAGACCACCACCGTGCAGTCTTCTGGCCACGGTAAAACGCGATATCGGTCGTCCAGTCGCCTGTGTCGTGTGTCTAGCGATTTCTCCCGCTGTCTGCCGCCTGTTTCTTCTGGCCTGTAAGACAATGTACCGGTCATCTGCGGGTGTGGTTCCTCGTGGACGACCACTACTGAACCCCCGGATAGCTGTTCCTGTAGTTTGAAATTGTCTCCAAAGTCGTGAAACGATGATGTGAGCAATTCCGAACTCTGCAGCCACACTTGTCACACTGCGGCCTTCCTCCAACTCCCCAATGATTCGACCTCGGGTAAAAGCATCCAGATGTCGTCTAACAGATTGATTATTCGCCATTTCTCGCTGAGGCAGCAACTCGGTGTGATTTTAACTGCTATACGGCGTGCAATCTCTTTGCCAGAAATACTGATCTTACACCGACAACATGCTTTATACTACTCAGACACTCCCCCATTACATCTACCTGCATATCTGCACATGTGCTACCGTACATCACCTTACTTAATCTCCTGATTGGTCTTTCTGTCCGCTCTGCCTCTTCGTTCAGCTGATATGCTAATTTTTCGACTCTTCGTCCTTAATTTTTGCACACCAGTGTATATATACACATATATATTAAATTTCAAACGAAGGATATAGGAAGGGATTGAGAATAACCAAGATCAACCCCTAAATAATGAGTATAAATGTAATATAATAAAATATTAACATGTGCTAATAATAGTATTTTATGCAATATATAAAATTATAATGTAATTTACGTTATTTATTTATAATTACTATTAATGTTTATAAATAAATATAAAAAAGCAATTATATGAATAACGAATGTTAAATTATTAGATATATTATAAAAATACATTATTATTATACTGTTAATAATATAATTATAGATAATATAAATATTGAAATTAATAATGAATATCAATTACAAAGTACTGAAAACTTGCAATATTCGGAAAAATTGCAAGTTCCTTCTATAAATTTTATCGAACATGGAAAGTCCAAAAAAGCATTTTCAAAAAGTAAAATAAAGTGAAAATGTACGATTTATAGCAATAATTAAGAGTACAACACTCATGCTTGTAAAAAATATATTCTATTACTCACCTTTAATTTTAGAAATACCTGTATTTGAAAGTATTATAAAGTGAAACAGAAGACTGAAAAAATAGAACAATTGGACTAAAAATGGTTCAATCTTTAAAGAAATCGTATTAAAATCGGCTGAAATTAATAGGGTTACCAAGGGAAAAGAACAATAAAAGATATTTCTAATATACGTTACTCCCAAGGCAACCACATCAAGAAAAATATCAAGGTATTCATATTCGCCCATCTTGTCGTACATAAACACCAACTGGGCTCGTTCCCCGTGATACCAAACTAGCACCACATTGCTTTACGGAATCACGTAGACTATAGCACAGAGGTTCCCAAACTTTTTTGCCTCATAGACTCCTTGACAGGTTTTTCGGCTTAGGGTAGACCCCCTACAAACTTAATATTAATTTTTTTGTAAATTCATCAACTTAAATTTGTTTTTACAACAGGTATAGAGTTACTTCATTTAAAAGATTTAAATTTTTAACTGCAATGAGAAATGGTGCTTAAAACTTTAGAAAAGACATTTTAATCAATTAAATTAAAATTTAATTAAAGCATTAAATAACTGCGCATCAAACAAATGCTTTTGGGGTGGGATGAATCTGGGAATGTAATAACATATTTTCAACATTTGACGTCAATCTTGTCAGATTTAACCTTAAACACATCTCCTCGGTTAATAGTATCTAGTCTTTCCTTATTTTTTTGTTTTGGAGATCGGCATGCGCACTGTAAATTCTTCCTAACCGGAAAAACAATTAAAAACTTTCTCATGATATTTCATAATATGGAATAAATATCAGGTATGTCTTTCTAAATCCGAAATTATTTACATCCGTTTCTAAAATTTACTTTAAGATCTTCATTAGTGCCTAATTCTTGTAGTCTGACATTTTTTTTAGAAAGTGACCATATGAATTCATTGCCTACACTGGTATTACGACAGTCAAAACATTCCCAAATCCAGCTTCAAAATCTAAAATAAGGATATTCAAATGTTCGACGTCTGTTAAAAGGTCTTTTTTACTTGGTAGATTATCTTTGACAGCTCAGAAACTGGAAAAATTTGCGACGTGCATTATTATATTCCTTTCGCTTGATTCTGGCAAGAAAGGCTAGAATGTAGTCCTTGTTTTAATAAAATTTATGCTGTGTCCCTGTAACTGGAAATTAACCTCATTCGATTTAGTAAATAAATCTGTTAAATAGGTAAGTTTGGTTTCTACTTGATTAAATTTCCTTTTAAAATTAAAGTCACGATCTGGTTTAATGTGAGCCACTACCGTAGAC
>BMAU01013209.1:0-15426 GCA_019973935.1 Trichonephila clavipes
CTTTAGGGATTTGTTACACTTATTGGTAAACTAATTTAAATTTTTCAAAGCTAGCAGTGAAATTTATGTGTCGAGGAGGCATGAAGACGAAAACAGTTTCTAAAATTGGCCTTTAATAATCAATCAAAAGTCACTGCGCTCATTACTGGAGCGATAAAAACAATAAGTTCAAAAAGCAACATTACCAGAGACATCCGATTCGAACCGTCTTCTAATATTGTAAAACTAATCTCTAATCTAAAATAGTGATGCAACCTGCAGTTGCATTGCCAACCAGTTGTTCTTTCCCTCTAAGAGTTAAAACCACTCACATACTTCTTATATTTCCGTTTCTCCTTCCTTTTTTTAAAACTAACATGAGCCGAGTTTAAATACTCGCTCGATTTGCATGGCAGTTGCTGCCAACCTCAAATCACGAAACTCAAAAAGATCGGGTTCGAATCGGTGTGCTTACTTTCATTGAGATCATGGAACGGGATTGAAAAAAAACACAAGGAGATCATAAAAATTTGGATCCGATTTTCTTTAAATGTCTAACAATCGGCCCCTTTTCCAATCTCTCGTACCATTATCTCTTACAAATCAGTAAATTAATTTTTAATCTATAATCACATGTTATACAATTTAACAAAAAAATACATTTTATTCACAATCTTTATTGTAATAAACAAACTAATATTTTAATCTTAAAGAGACAAAGTCTTATTCTCTAAAAAGAAATAATTTTCTACAAAATTGTAACAATTTTTCTTTTACCATGGGTTTGGTAAAAATGTCCGCCAAATTATTTTTGGTACCTATATATTTAATTTGGAAAACCTTGTCGTATATCAAATTCCTTAGAAAATGATAACGAACATCGATATATTTTGTTCTATAATTTTCTACCGGTGACTTTGAAAAACTTATAGCAGCTTGATTATCACAAAACATTACATTTTCACTTAAATCCAAATTTAAACTTTTATTATTAATTACATTCTTTAGCCAAATGAATTCCTTAGCTGTTTCTGTTAAACTAACATACACAGCTTCCATGGTCGACAGACTAACGGATTTTTGCTTGAAGGTTCGCCATGAAATTGAGTTTCGTCTATAAAAGTTATGAACCCTCCCATTGACACTCGATCATCCCTATTTGTAGCAAAATCCGAGTCTGAATAACATCTTAGTTTTAATGATTTAACTTTTGAAAGTTCTAATTTGTATTCTTGAAATACCTCGTCAAATGACTCACTTCGTAATTGTGTGTTACCTCGCGCAACTAAGCGGGCCTTGTATCTAACAATTTTATTATTTTCATCATATTTAATGGTATAAACCCAACGGTTTTCTAAAATTTTTATATTATCCGGATGATCAACTAAATCCCAAACTTACGTTCCTTCATTACGTTGATTTCTTTATCCATTGCATCATGCCATTTAGATGCGTCTCTGGATCTTATCGCCTGTTTGTAACAGTTAGAATAGTTACTTCAACCATAAGAGCTTCCTTGTTGCTCTGACAAATCTGAAAATCCCTGGGATTCGGTATTATCTTTTCTAAAATTAAATAAAAACTAGGATCATACCAATATTATGCCTCTACAGCAGTATCTCTATTTCGTTAAAAGATTTCAATCGGGTTGCTTCCCCTTCTATACTATAATATACGTTAGATTCAGTTACTTTCCTACCTATATTTTCGAATCCACTTAACCTCTGTACATGGGATCAAGCTATGATTATCGGAAGATACATCTGGTTTTTCAGATGTTGAGGGCGTTTCCGTACTTGTCTTTGAAACTAAACGACTCGTTAATGAATCTTTTGCTCTATCGGAATCATCCTCATCATCATAATAATCAGGAAGGTTTAAATTATATCCAAGGTTACTATTAACTTTTTTGTTTAAAATTAATTCCCCTCTTATTTTCATCGAATCTTACATTAATAGTCTCGACTAATTTATTTTCATCTATCAACCATATTCTATAACCCTTAGTACGTTGTGCATATCCCATCATAATTCCTATTTTCGCACGCATATCGAATTTTTTCTAATTTGTTTTGGCACACCAGCGTATGCCAAACATCCAAAAGGTTTTAGATGCAATACCGATGGTTTTCTACCTGAATATTTTCGAAAGGCGTTTTGTTACTGTCTTTGTGACAAATTCGATTCCACGCATAAGTGAAACAAAAGTAATGCTTCTCCCCAAAACTTATGGGGAACTTCACTAGACTTAAGCAATGTTTTGATGCCATCTAGAGTTTTGTTAAATTGAATCTCTCCGCGACCCCATTCATTTCTGGCGTATATGAATTTGTTACCTCATGCTTTATACCCAGTTCTGTCAGAAATTATCCATATCTTTATTACAAAAATTCTAGTCCGCCATCAGTTCTAACTGCTATTACCTTTTACTTAGAAAACGTTCTGCTCGTTTCGAAATCTTATAAACGTATGAAATACGTCAGATTTATTTCGGATGGGAAATACAGTCACCTTTCTTGAATAATCGTCAATTATACTCAAGAAATATTTATTACCGCCTTGGCTTTCAGTTGGCATTGACCACAGAGGTCCATATGCAACAATTCCAATGGACGTTTTGATCTTACGGCCCCCGTCTTTTTGAATGACACTCTCTTGACTTTGCTAATTTACACGGTATACAATGAGTCTTACCATTATCATTTAAGCGTGGGAGACCTTTTACACTATCATTTTTACTAGTTTTTACCAAGTAATCGTTATTAACATGACAAAAGCGTTGATGCCATATTTCTATTGATCCGTTTTTTGTTTTAGTGGTTATATCACTAAAAACTAATTTCTTTACTCTTTGGTATAATATAATGATCCGGCTTAAAAATATACAAATTTTCATGGCGTGTCGCCGAGAACAATTTTATTCAGTCTTTATTAAAAACATTAATTTTACCTTTAGTACCCACAAAATGCGCACCTTTACTTTCTAATCTGGAACCGGATAATAAATTTCTCCTCAACTTAGGATTAAAAATAATACATCAGTCAAAGTTATTTCATGAAAACTCCCCTTATATTTTACGAAATCTAAGTGTACCGATTCCTTCTACGGACAACTTTTATCCTCCGTTGCTAACGACATTTTCATGTTAGTTATCGGTTTAAGATCTAAAAAATAAACTCTTTGTCATTACAAAAATGACTCGTGGCAGCAGTATCTATTACCCAAATACCTTTTTCAGAGTTTTCTCTCAAATAAGATACAACTAGTTACGAGTTGTTTATCAAGTTCTAAAAAGACTACATTCAGCTTCACAAAATCTTAAATTTATATTAAACTCTGTGTTAAAAGTTTCATTTACAGTTGAAGGAGATTTTGGTAGAGACTTTTTCTCTTTACAGTTTACTTTAAGATGCCCGTACTTATTACATACATAACACGGACCTATAGTCTTAATAGATTGTTTAATATTTTTAATAGTTTTACAGTTAAATACCTTATCACCTTTCTTTTGGTAATCATTCTTGCCATTTGATCTCCATGAGCTGCAGCCGTAGCACCAGGTAACGTCTTCGACTTCTTCGAAGTGAAACTGCTCAAGTAAGCATTCTCCGCTTTCTCCAAATCTTGTTTCATCAACTGAAGACGATTGGCTTCTAATATCAGCTCTGCTTCAATTTTGACAACTCTGAAGTCCTATTCTTTCCATCTGTAGATTTGTTCCACGGTAGACTGGAATTCCTGAGGAAGCCACCTTATTAATTGAAATCCTCCCATGTACAGGTCGTCCAATTTTATGACCCGCTTCTTGTAGTCTGGTTGCCGCTGTCTTTACACGAGATATGAAGATTCCAACATCTTCCCCTGGTTGGTATTTTGTTCCAAAAAAAAATTGATCTAATAGTTGAATTACTCTTGCTCTTGTGACTGGTTCCGAAGTGATCTTTTAATATCTTCCATGCCGCTACTCCGTCAGTTGTTTCCGTTATCAGATTTTTCAAATCTGAACTGATGTTAGTATAGATCAACGTATAACATCTATCCTTACGAAGTTGTAGATCTAATTTTCCTTGTATGTTGCCTCTTCATCAGGTTGCTCTGGCTTGGTCTGTATTATAAACTGCCAGCAACCATAATGCATTAAGAGTACTTGCATATCATGCTTCCATGTGTTCCAGTTATTTGGAGTCAACACTGATATCTGGTTGTTAAACTCCATACCTGCTACTCGATTTAGCGTACTAGCAACAGAGTTCATAAAAATAGCTCTAGACTGGAACAGTATTTAAATAGACAAAGTTCATGGTCTGGTTCAACTGTTTAGCCTGCCTCGACACAGTACATGGCCTGGGCCCATAACCAAATTTGTTACATTTATTGGTAAGCTAATTTAAAATTTTCAAAGCTA
This sequence comes from Trichonephila clavipes, assembly GCA_019973935.1. Taxonomy (NCBI): domain Eukaryota; kingdom Metazoa; phylum Arthropoda; class Arachnida; order Araneae; family Nephilidae; genus Trichonephila; species Trichonephila clavipes. The sequence goes on from BMAU01013209.1 coordinate 4,386, forward strand.
GCAGTGAAATTTATGTGTCGAGGAGGCATGAAGACGAAAAACAGTTTCTTAAAATTGGCCTTTAATAATCAATCATAAAGTCACTGCGCTCATTACTGGAGCGATAAAAACAATAAGTTCAAAAAGCAACATTACCAGAGACATCCGATTCGAACCGTCTTCTAATATTGTAAAAACTAATCTCTAATCTAAATGGTGATGCAACCTGCAGTTGCATTGCCAACCAGTTGTTCTCTCCTCTAAGAGTTAAACCACTCACATACTTCTTATATTTCCGTTTCTCCTTCCTTTTTTTTTTAAAAACTAACATGAGCCGAGTTTAAATACTCGCTCGATTTGCATGGCAGGTGCTGCCAACCTCAAATCACGAAACTCAAAAAGATCGGGTTCGAATCGGTGTGCTTACTTTCATTGAGATCATGGAACGGGATTGGAAAAACAACACAAGGAGATCATAAAAATTTGGATCCGATTTTCTTTAAATGTCTAACAGGATTTGAAATATTTTTCTCATGAGGAAAGACTTTTTTACTTAGATATTTAGAACCAAAAGCGGAAAACAAAGTACACGCAATTTTCTCTCTGCAAACAATTAATTCTCTCCAGTGATGACATTAAATAATTTACAAATTAGTTGTAACTTTATCTTTAGAGTTATCTTTCAGATTTTATCATAATTCCGTAAATGTCCGTAATTCTGAAGATATTTGTCAAACAAGGTTCATTATAAATTCATTGAAGTCCGAAAGCTCAGTTGTTGCATATCGCACCTCCACACCACATGTCCGGAGCTCAAATCTCGGGTTGGGTAAGGTCGACTCAGCCTTTTATCCCTTCATTGAGTCGATAAATGAGAATCAAGTTTATCCTGACCGGCACATCTGTTCATGCACCTCAGTGTTCAAGGTCACGTAAATTGATATGGACTCAGTAGGCCTTGGTCCTCATGGGCTGTTGCGCCACTGAGTTCCTCTTATAAATTCATTCATTTATATCCACTCAAAAATTCACAAATTTGTTGAGTAATGCAGAGTGCCACTGATGTTTGTACCACGTGCCATAGGTGGCCGACCCCAAGTCTAAAAGATCACAACGATTTTGTTGCAAGAAAAAAATAAATGAAAAAAATCAGAGATTCAGAAAATTTCTTCTGCTATATCTTGAAGAAAGAAAACGATGTATATATATATAATCCATAAGTACTTACAATACTCTGAGAAAATTAAATATTAGAGCTTACATTTTTTTAAGTCTAAGCCTAACTTTCTGATGTCCGCATTACGACGAAATCCATTATAAAGGTTCAGAAAGAAGATATCTCAAATATATAACTATCAGTAGCTCTCATTTTAAAATTTCGGGGGGTATTTATGACTCATAGCAATGTATTGATGAAGTATGAATGTGTTATGAGGAAGCTATTTACAATAACTAGATCAAAGGAATGTTTGTAATGCATCACTAATTTCTTTACAATTGATTTCACGAAACACTTAAGGAAATCTGTTTTCATAAAACCCTTCTTAGTGAACATTTTGGTTTTTAATTATTCCTCAGTAAGTAATTTAAATACAAAAAAGCATCTCTAAATACCATTACAAATATAGATTCATCAAATACACCATGTAAATAAAGAATACATAAGCTCAATTTTTTTCATATCATTACTCAAAAAGTCCGTCTGTCACAATGGATTTAAAACGAGAAATTGGAATGTAACAAATTCCAAATATTCTTAATTTTTCATTGTTAACTGAAGCAGGTTTCAAGATATCCGAACACGTTGAAATGACAAATTCGATCAGACATATTTTCGTTTTTTTTTTTTTTATTTTATTGAATGGGACTATCTTTTGGCTTTACAAAGCCTACCTTGTTTTGTTTCAACACTACCTAGAGGCCAATTTACAATCAATTTTATAAAGTTGGAAAAACTGGAAGTGGGTTTTTGATCTACCAGAAGTGGGCATTTAAATTGCTCAAAATCTATCATGGCGAGTCTGATAACTCAAAATGTTTCACAAATGTATTTCTATAATTTTTTAACTTGATATTTACGTTACTTTCTAGAGAATGTAACAGGTACGACAATAGAACAAAATTATGAAATTATTGTCATCGGTCCTTGACAAGTGTGCAAAATTTCGAAAATCTGACCTTTAACAAAATCGAATTCTAAGATCCCATTGCATACAAGTGAAACTTATAAAAGCGTGCTAAAAACGGAAGAATTCGTGTGATATAACAAGCAATATTTTTTTAAATCAATTGAATAGTATAACTTTTTTTGTAACTATTTTTAGAAAACATTTTTTTCTCAAAAATTATTGCAATTCTTACTATTTTTACACAATTTACCCGTCAAAAGAATCTATTTAAGAAGTAACATACATTTTGGATAAAATATAATTGGAAATTATATATATGCTACTTTAAACAAATGAAAACTTTTTAAAAGAAAAAGAAATAAGTATCGAAAAGTGCTGTCTGAGCTCCATTTCAAAAGAAAAATATCCTGAAAAATCATTCTATTCGTATTTTTTTTTATTTCTGTAATCTAAATATTACCTTTCCCACACATAAAGGTCAATTTCTACTGATATGTCTTTGGTTCTTTATTTTCACTTTTCTTTTCTCTACATTATAGTCATTTCAGAGCCGTCTTCTCTATTGGTCGCCAAAGAGGCTGTACTAATATGAGCTTCTGTAAATTCTGTTGTCTCTTGAGATGAACTCACCATAATGGTCCAACTTTTATGTTTCTAAGTTTCTTTCACATAATATAAGCCCGAAACGGAATACAAATTTATTTTTGAAGTATCTATTGCATTGATTTGAAGATAATAGTGTTATATTCCAAAAGATTTTTTCCTTTAAAAACTAAGCAGATTTTAATTTTAATGTACGAACTAAATCTTCAAATATTTTAATTAAACATATCATCCAGCCCTCAAAAATTTTTCCATGAATATATATAAAGCATTTTTGTTTTCATAATTGTATTATAATTGAACACATAGGATGCTGAATTTTACGAATATTTATTATTGCACACTAATTATTTAAGAAATTATTTCCTCTTTCAATTCAACAGTTTAATTTCCCCGCTTTCCGTGCAAAAAGTATCATTGTAATTTTATAATTTTGTGACTTTTATATATCCGAAAAACATTGAAAATTACCAAATTTGATCAATACAGATATTTCTTTTACGTTATTGAATAGAGATGTTTTTTGGCTTTACAAACCATACTGTTTTGTTTCTACGCTCCATAGAGGCCAAGTTACAATCACTTGTATAAAGTTAAAAAACCCAGAAGTGTTTTTTGATCTTTCAGAGTGGGCATTTAAATTTCATAAGAGTATCTATCATGGTGAGTGAGTCTCATAACTCAAAATGTTGCAAATGTATTTCTATAACACTTTTTGAACCTGATATTTATGTTATTTTCTAGAGAATGTACGAAAATATTTCTTATTGAATGAATACTTTTGAGTTATGGCTTTTATTTATATAATGGTCTCATAAAGAATGTCACATTTCTTATAATGTTTACTCGATCAGCTCCAAAATTTTCAAATTTTAAAAAATATTAAAATTTTAGTACATTTTCACAAAAAAAAAAAGCATCAATATCTTTTATTAATATAAGTTTATTCCTTTTTTCTTTAATTGCTTTGAAGTTGTTCAAAAATATTACTAAAATATCATATAAAACTACGTTTTTGTAAAATTTAGGTAATTCATTTTTAAATATTAGTATCCTAAAAAGCATTTATTATGTTCAAATATGCTGTTTTTTGTTAAAAACTACTCTGAACATGTTCGGATACCTTAACGTTGCAAATGTTTCGATTTTCATATTTTCATTTGAAATAAATATAAAATAGTTAAACTGTTCCGTGAATAAAATATAGAATTTCAATGCAATTTTTAGATGATATTGAAGAACAGTTTAAAAATGGACTTATTAATTAATTATTATGTAATTATTTTCAATATGTGAGTTATATTAATTTCCAAAAAAAGTATTGATTAATTAATATCCAAGAAAAGGTTTTGGAACAATTACCGCGAATAAGGCCACAGAAAGGACTTCCAATTCAGGCGTTCGAAATACAGGACTGGGCATGGAAAAAAATGGAGGGGAAAAAATTCAAAAATTTGGATATATATATAATTTCTTTTTTCTATCTCTAGAGGTGAAGAAACAGAAAAGAGAAAAAGATCTCTAATCCATAAGGTCTTAAAGTAGCCACAGAAAAGGAAATATTAGAACCCGTAAATTTTTTTCTGTAACATCAACTTTCCGCGATCCCCGCATTTAATATAAAGTCTATTTTTGAACTGAATATCAGACTAGGAGGTATTTTTATTTGTAGTTGCATTTCAGCTGGATTTAAGTATTAGGTAGCGACAAGATTTTAAAGCTGAAAAATGTAATCTTGAAAACTCAGCATCATAATATATAAAATTTTCTAATAAGAAATACTACATATCATATGATTTTTAAGAACTTAGAACAATGAATACAAAGAGAAAGGAAGTCATATATTAATTATGTTTTTCAAGCCATCCGATATTCAGCGACAAATTCGAAGAACGAATTATTATGAAAAAACCGTAATTATTTTACAATAATAAAAAACAGCGCTTAATACTATCCTTGGTCAATATGTTACTTTTTAAAATCAATATTTTATTGTTGGTTGAATAAAAATTTTATTATTTAATATTCATAATCTGATAAAGAAAAGGTGCTAAGTAAAAATACTACGTCATTACTTAAAAAACATTTTAAGACAATTCCTACTTAAGTCAACATAGAAAAAATTTTTATTTTAGTAACTTTTTATTAAATAGTTTCAATTAATACAAATATGTATATACATATGTACATATGACAGAATCACAGTATTAAGTGACACAATAGAAAGAGATTTTCCTTGCAATTTTCCTTTCTATATAGGATGTTGGATTTTTTTGTTTCTTATTATTTATTCATTAATTAAATTTAATTATTCTAATAAAACAGAAAAAATCACATTCTCAGAAATTAGCCATCTCAGGTGGGGATTCGAACCCAACATCCAACACGCTATTCATTGCGCTAAGCAGGATACACGGCATGAAACGATTTTCCTTTCTTTATATGCTGTTGGAGGATTATTCTTTGTTTGTTACTATTTATAATTTTTTATTAATGAATTTAGTAAAACTGTATTAACATCAAGTGTCATCCACTACAAATTTTAAAAAAAAATATTATTTGAACTTGAATAGAAAGTATTTTTATTAACCATTGAAACTTAATAAAAGATTATATATATATATATATATATATATATATATATATATATATTATATACAAATAGATATAAAATCTAAGCAAAGCTATTCAAGATATATATATATATATATATATATATATATATATATATATATATATATATATATATATATATAGTAAGGAATATTAGCCACGATAGTACAATGGCAAACTGGCGGCCTTAGAAACCAAGATTTCAGGTTTAAGCAAAGTTTTGCGGCTTTTAATTTAATTGAAGAAAATTAAAATATTCCACACTATTTGATATTAAAATTGAAAAGAAAAGTATTTGAAGTAAAGTTATATATATATATATATATATATATATATATATATATATATATATATATATATATATATATATATATATATATATATATATATATATATATATAAGTTGTAGAAAACCTCTACAAAAACGTTTTATTATTTTTCCCGTAAATGAGAAGATTTCGTAAATACAAGGCTTTAAACTGTATTCTTGCATAGTATCATTGTTTCATAAACAATTGTCTTGTTAAATTATGTCTCTGTTTTATAGATAGAACAATATTTTATTTTGTTGCAATTAACAATATGATATTGTATCAAAGTTGTGATTATAAAGTGAAGAAATATTCTTCATTGTTCTGATTCATTATTTCTGTTGCTATCATAAAGTAAACAGGGCCTTTAGAGATATTTCATTATTTCTGCGTTATATTAGGTTGTTTGAGATATTTATAAGACAACTACGTTTGCTACGTTGATTACGTTTCCATCTATTACTATGGCGGCACAAAGTGCAAACCCAACAATACGTACAAAACAAACTTCTGAAGAACACACACAAAAGCCAAATAATATTCCAAAACCAGAATCAATACAAAACATTACCTTCCAGGAAAACTTCTCCAACATGTCTTTTTTCGTGCCAACTTTCATAGTTCCACCGGACACTACACCAACGAACATCAATCACCCATTCGCTGTACAATTTTGCAAATATATGGAAGAAAAAAGGAAGCAAAAATCTCTTCCATTCTTTAAGAGAAAGTTTGAATCCTTCAAAAATAAACTTTTGAACAAAATAATCCATAGAAGAAACCCCTAAATTCGTAAAAATAAACAATAAACTATTTTTCAAGAAATAAAAGTTAATGGGGCAAGATTGGAAAGCATTAAAACAGCTAATAAAACATCAATTGAGGCCAAGCCTCCATATTTTTTAAATCAAGACTATTTTCGATTTCCAACTATTGTGTGTAGGATAGTCAGATTCAACTGATTTATATTGGTGATACGAAAGTAACTCAAAGATAGCCGATGGCACTATTCTGCCACCATAGTGCACAAAAGACTATTCACCAACAAGATATTGCCAGTCTACACGCATTGGCATGCAAGTCTTGCAAAGTGCTCGGATACTTTCACTGACCACCGAAGCATCAGTGATCAAACAACTATCAAGCGTGTGTGGGAAGGGAATGGTCATAACCTATGACGTGCTCAATGGACAAACTACAGCTAGTGATTGAGAGCAAATGCTTGTTATTTCTCCGGATACAATTCGCAAGCTCGTTGACTTTATTCAGCGACACTCTGCTGTTTGTATCAACGCCTACAGTTTACATAAAGCCAACTGATTTTTTGAGATTGTCACTGCATTATCGTTTCATGTAGAAATAAATATCATATTGTTCTATGCTGTTTCTCTGTTTCTATCAATTTTCATTTCTTTTTTAGGTCGCTTTCTTGGATTAAAATTTTCACGTAATGCTACACAGTACATAGCATACCACAGATTTTGATATTGCGGCATTTCGATGTTTAAAATTTTAAATTCGGAATAACTCTTTTACATATATATAAGCAGATAGTACTAATCGGAGCAGAGTAAATATGAATAAATTTGGAGGATGGCGATTTAAAATTTGGAGTGCTATAATTCGAACAATGCTTTTTTATCGCATTATATTTTTCCTCCCACAGCTACAAACGGATTATGGTTTTTTTTTATTTGATGTTACGACAGTTATTAATTTTAAAATCTTTTCTTACAACTTTCAACTGGAATGAATTTTTTACGCATTTTACTGGCATTTAATTTACTTCTCAGATTGTAAACATGTGTGTGTGTGTAACACTCTTAATTTTCCACTAAAATAATTAATTCACGACCTGAATGTTTCAGTTACATTTCAAGGGTATGAAAACATCTTAAAATAAAATCACTCTTCTTGCAAGCAAAGAAATGATAAAATGAATGAAACGAACTGTAACTACTCAAAAGTTACCTTCATTCTTTTCGGTGATACTTTAAACGCATACGATATTCCACAGCGTAAAATAATATTTTTCATCTTCTAGAAATGTTAGGATTCTGATGGAAAACGTCTCTACCTTATATTGCAGTGAGAAATATCCTGATATTTATTAATAATAAGTGTTATAAAAATATGTTAACTAAATTAAATACTTTAATTTGTCGAAAAAATTGGAAATAATTAATACTACAGTTGAAAGAGGATCTTCTAGTCTGCAGTTAACTGATCTATCGAAACATTCTTCTTTATTTCCAATATTCAGCTGCTCCACAATTTAATTAATTCACGCAGTAAGCCTTAAAATTATAATTGCTAATTTATTAATATTCTTATTACTTTCGATTTTTAGTGAAATTTTAGAAAGGTTTTAAATATAATATATTTTTAATTCGTAAAACTACTTTTGATGCTTTCTAATGACGTCAACAATTAGGTTTGGCATTCTAAAGAGAGAAACTTCATTTAGAATTAGCAATTAAAAAAGCAGTTTAAACGGAATATGATCATGTTCATGAAATTCTTTGCTTCTAAACATACATAATTTTAAGAATATGATTATTTTTTCGTTGATAATTTTGGCTATATTTTTATTTACAACGAAGAATATCATAAATATTTCTAATTTAAATGTCCCTCTCGCATCTATATTTATTTAATGATTATAACTAACGTTTGTACTTCGAAGCGGCGGAGAGCTATTGGTGAAAAATCTCCCTTTCCCAGTCAGATACAGAACCGAATATTACTATAATAGTTTTTTGACATTTGAGATATAAAAAAAGCAACATTTGTTTTCTCCTGCAACAGAAGCGTCTCAAAGCAGAAATTGCCAAAGTGGTGGTCCGACAGAAAATTTCGCTGGTCTCCAGAAAAATGTGGAATATACTTACTCATCACTTTAAGTTATGTTTGAAGATGCATTGAAACATAATTCTTAACAATACATTAAAAGTTTAAAAAACGCTATTTCATAGAATAACGCCACGGTAATAAGGTGTGAACACGCGTTAGAAGTTAACTTCTTTGGCTATACGTGGTGATTGAATTGTATAATAAAGTTTTATTTTGAATAATCAATATAATTAACAAATTTATTATTATCATTATTATTTCGAACTGTATTTAAAAATATATAGGATGGAAAAGGTGTAAGTATAGACAAATTTTCATTTTTCAATACACTTAATACTAAAAAACTTTTATTGTATGTATTTTGAGAAAAAAGTATCATCATTATTAGTCTATTTCATTATAAACATTTATGCTTATGGGTGCTTCAGTACATACTTTTTTGTTATCAAAGGCTTGTGGTAACTAAAGTAAGAAATGTAGGTTTTGCACTCAATATCGCTTAAGTATCTTAAAAAGACTGCATCAATCGCAGTATTTGATTTTGCCGTTGATATTATTCTGTTGTTTTGTAGAGATAAGGTGAAATTGTCTTTTAAAAATTCAATCAATTGTAGAGATTTGTCTAAAGCAAAATTGACATTAAAATCTACACTTAAAATCATAGGTATTTTATCATAATTTTTATTAAGTAAAGCAGAACCTCTTGATGTGTATGGTAATAATGATCGAGATGAAGGAACTCGATAATGTCATCCAACTTTTTGTACAGAGTAATATATACTGCTACAATTATAATTTTTTGTCGATTATCTATTACGCATTCAGACAAGCACAAATCTCCCACTGAAGATTGTATGGTATCATAAATATCGAATTGACTGACAGAACATTCCATGGATGGAGTTATAATGTTAACAGCATCGCTAGAATTTTGATATATATCAACTCCTCCTGCTCTCCTATTTGGTCGTTTATTCTTCACAATGCAGTTGAAATTTGGAATAGCTATATCACTTTGAATGCCCAGCCAAGTTTCTGATAAAACAAAAATATTTCAATTTCTTATTACTGAATCTTGTAAGTCTACGGCGTGAGCTGTAAGACTTTGGCAATTAAAAGTAAAAAACGATAAACCTTGTCTGTTCGTTATGAAATTAATCAAATCTTCATTGATAGTTTGTAGTTTGTTTGTTCAATGAAAGTCGTTTAAATTCCTTTTGCAAATCAATTGTTGATGACGATCGTCTTCGACAATGGTAAATGTTTTATCATTATTTTGTCGTAATATAATCCCTTCAATACTGTTACATGATAAAGCAACGTATAATAATGATTGAGAGTGACGTCGATCGTGGTTCGTAAAACAATTTCGAGTATGTGTTGTCTTGAGATTTATGAACTGGTGCCGTGGAAATAATACGCACACACCAACGGAACGTGTACGTTTTCCAACAAATATTGGTTTAGCATTATTGCTAGGAATATTGGAAGATCTCAGTACACCAGTACAGCTATTCTCACCCTGTTTTTAACTGCTTATTTCCCAGTGAATAAAATAGCTTTTTTTTTCTAAAAATTAAAAATTTTCCTCAAAAATGTTGAATTTTTGTAATTTAATCCCCATTGAAAGCCACTTTAATTTTACTCATTGTGATTAATGAAATACATAATATATTATCTGGTTGATGAAATAATAATGAAATACATTCTGCTAATTTACTTTAGATATTTTTAGAATGTTCTTGCTTACTCAATTTTTATCACTATATGTTAGCGTGTCAAATGTGATCTGTTACCATAAATATTGTGAATCTTATATTTATATATTCTCTGCATCTCTCTTATATTTGTGTGTATGATATTATTGTTTTTCAATTTCAAGTTTATATTTATATCTTTAATTTTTTTTTTTAAAAAAAACTAAGTTAATTTATCTTAAAATGAAAAAAGATGTTTTTCTCAAAATCAAAAACTTGCCTCGAAACAAAAATGCAAAATGTTCCATGAGTTGCAATTTTTGTCGAATTATAACAAAACAAACTTTCCAGCAGTATTCATCTAATGTATAGTTATAAATTCTTGGATGCATTGTAATAATAGTGATAGGGTGAAAGAAGAAATTAAAGTTTTTTATGTATAGGAAATCATTAAAATTCTTGAAATTTTTATATAAAACTTTGCGTTTACCCATATTTTGTAAATTATCATATAAAATATTACATTGCATGCATACATTTGTAAAGAATTCCTTAAAGAAGTTAAATCAGGTGAAAATATGAAATTTAAAAAAAAATCAAAACGCATGGAACGTTTTTAAATTTTTAAATTTTTTAAAAACTACTCACTTTTTTTCTCACCAATTTTTTATATGATTTTTTAGTTCTTAAGTTACATAGAGCCGGTAAAAATTTGTGGGGCATGTTGGTAAAAATTTCACTGCCCACTGTAGACTTAAAATACAAATTAATGAAGCACTATATAATACTTTCACAACAATCAAATTAATTACACAAGCATATATATGATTTAAAACTCACTCTTAAACTGATTAAG
>BMAU01013212.1:0-79642 GCA_019973935.1 Trichonephila clavipes
TGGTATGCTGTCATCAAGTGTCATCATTCTGAACGACGATCCAAGGACGCATGTCACCAAGGTGTGAGTCGAGGCACTGCCCCGTAATAAGGGTGAAGTCCTGGAACATCCATCATACAGTCCAGATTTGTCACCTTGTGACTATCACATCTTTGGACCGCTGAATAAAATCCTAATGGGTCAACAGTGTTACTACTACGTAACGTAAAGGTTGCAGCTTTGAACTGGTTCCATGATCAATCGACATCGTTCTTCGTGGATGGAATTCGTAACCTTTCTAAGCATTGAGAAGTTTGCATAAACGCCATGGATGATTTATTTTAACATACCTCGTATTCACTTCACTTAATAAATATGTTTGTTTCTATCTATGTATCTGTCTCATTTTTGTCCCTACTCATCTCATGGGTACACATCTCGAAACACTTTCATTTGAACATCCCTCGTAATTTGAATGCCTGATTAAGGTATCCGACTACGTTCGGAACCGCGATTTTGCAAAAGCGTATAAATGGATAATATTTATGATATTTAATGTCACTTAGATTAGAAAATGTATATAAAATTGTTTTAAGAATAGTATTACATTAAAAAATTATTTAAGTACAATATTTTGACAAAAAATGAACATAGAATGACCCATTTTCAAAATATTCTTCTTTTGTGAAAAATGTTTATTTTAAAATAATATTTTGCCTGTATATAGCTCAGACCTCTCTACAGAGTCTCAATTAGAATTTTTGAAATATATAACTTAGAAGTGGGTTTATTCATGTTTTACGGCAACAGAGGGGAGAAATTTTAAGAAAAAAACTCAGATAATAATTTTAATTGTTTGTCACTCTGAAAATAATGTGAATTTCTCACAAATCATATTTGAGCCTCTGTACAGAGGTCTGAGCTATATACCAGCAAAATATTACTATAATAGAAGTATTTTTCTCAAAAGGAGAGTATTTTGAAAATGGGTCATTCTAAGTTAATTTTTGCCAACATATTCTATTTAAATAAATTTTTTTGTCAAAATGTCCTTAAACATTTTTATACATTTATTTTAATCTAAATGACACTAAATATCGAGAAATTTATCCATTCATGCGCTTTTTTAAAACCACGGTTCCGAACGTAGTCGAATACCCTAAGCTACATTTTGATCCAAATTGTGAACTGACACCTTGATCCAAACAACTACACAATGTTATGTTTATTTCTTGTGATTTTTATTTATTTTACTTCTAAATAGACAGTTACAAGGACTGTTACAAAAATTCTCCGCCCTCGAATTTTCCCGACCACAATAGAAATTCTAAAGCGAGGTGACTTTTGATAGTTAAAGAAGAGAACTTGAAGCAGCTGCTTGAATTTTTTGCCCCGCATTTTAGTGATTTCTTGCAGACAGTCGAGTGACTTGCTATTGTAAGTGTTCGTCAGACATTTTTTTCTCTAAAGATGACTGACCAACTTAAGAAATGGTGCTGCAACAACTTTTGTCGAAAGTTTGGTGATTCTCAAAAATAAAACAATTTTAAGATTCAACAAGTGTTTAGAGACCATGCTATAGGAGTCACACAAGTTGAAAAGGGGTTAAATCGATTCAAAAGTAATCGAACATCGGTAGAAAGTGACCAGGGTTCTGGGAGGCCACAAACCGCTCGAAATGCATCTGATGCTGAAAAGGAGGAAAACCTGATAAGGAAAGATCGTCGTATGATCGTACAAGAGATTGCTGAACAAGTTGAGAACATTATGGTTCTGCACATATAACTTTCTTGGATGATCTAACGATACTTGGATTTTCAGAGAAATTTGTTCCCAAGCTTTTGTCGGAGGAATAGAAAGAGCTATGTCTTGCAGTTGCACAGGACATACTGGACACTATCAAAGCTGAAAATTACTCCTTGAGATTTCTAGCTGTTCCTGAAAAGGAAAATGCCCTTGAAAGAATCCCGTTTTTAGAGTAGAGATGATATGATGAAAAACGCAAAGACGGAATTGAACACCATTCCAAAAAAAGCTGTCAAAGTGTTTTCGGAAGTGGGAGAATTACTGGGCTAAGAGTGTGTGAAGTCGCAAGGGGACTGCTCTGAAGGGGATTAGGATCCCAAATCCGCAAAGTATGTAGGATATTTTTTCGGGCCAATGGTCGGGAACTTTTTGAACATACATTGCACATACCAATATTTTCTCTAAGCAAACTTATGATCCTGTAAGGATTAAAGTGCATTTTGAAATTAACTCAAAATCTATTAATAGCCACAAACAAAATTATGTAATAGCCTACAAAATTAACTATTGAATTAATAAATCAGTGACACTAACTTAGTCTTCAATCAAAAAAGGCAATAATTTATTTAGATAAAATATCAAAATACAGATAAACGTTTTTTGATAATACATTTTTGGATTATAGTAAAACTTTTACAAAAAGGGCATTTATTATTGTCTAATTGCAGTCGTATATTAAGGATATATTGGATAGTATCATACCCTATTTGTTTATCAATATGTTATTATATCATGTTTAGCAGTTTATTCGATTCCCAGAAATTGCAAATTCAAAAGAAGAAATGATGAATTATCAATAAAATGTATCAAAATGTTCTATAACTTTTGATAAAACTTCCATTCATTACTACATTCAATGGATATTCTATGAAACGAGATATGTGTGATAAGTTAGATGCTGGTTATATGTGTGCCTTCTATTGCTTTAGCTAAATTCCTAAACTATTCATGGTATTCATTTCAGAACATTGCCATAGAATATTGTTTTCCAAAATCAATGGACTGATCGAAACTTCAATAATTGGTACATTCAGTGTTGGAGTTTGCTTGCAAAGTTTATATTCCAGTTGAAATACATAGTGTCTTTACTAAAGAAACTTTTGGAACACAAAAATATAAGTCGGATCGAAACATTTAATTAGATTTCCATAAGTTCTCTTCATCAAATACCCAACTTTATATCTAATTTAATTGCAGAATTTCTGGAAGGAAGTATTAAGTATGAATCATAAAGTGTTTATGTGTAATTTTTGAAGTGTATATACAATTTTGATTATTTGTATCAAGAAATAAAGAAATATTTCCAGCAATTTTCAGATTATACTTATAAAAAAAAGAATTTTGTACTTTATTTAACTTATACTTATACACTTTTAAGAACTAATAATTTTGCCTGTTTATAAAGCTTAAAAGGTATGGCTCATTTGAAGATGCTAATGAGTATTAAATATTTTTTTTAAAATGATAGACTGATTCTGGAGGTAAATCAGTAATTAATATGGATACAAAATTTATATGGATAATTTATTTATAAATTGCAACCTTTTTTCCTGAAGTAACACCCTCCTTACGAAAAATTTTATTTTACAGGCGAAGCTCTTTTCTCATCATGACTTTGGAAAAAGGAGGTTATGACAACCCTATAAGATTGTCAGAGTTTCCAGATTGGCGACTTTATCACCTTAAGTGAAAAAATTGGTTGGAAATGATATAGCCAAGGAACTCTCCTAGAAGTTCCTGGGATCGAGCATTCTGGAAATTTTTATGAGAATATATCTTTAAGACGAAGGTAATACCTTTGAGACGAAGGTCAAATTAGTCGAAATCAGAATCTGCTTCTGCGTTGAATACAATGATCAAGTTCCTACTAGTGGAATTATTCTAGAAAGCCGTTTGCGAAATATTGTAAAGCTTGTTTAATAACCAGGGAGTTTTTAACTACAGTGAATTTTTTGTTATAACATTTCTTTGTATATATACGTTAATTTGTTCGTCCTTGTTTATTGACCTGTTATTATTCTAATAATTAAAGTCGTCTTTGGTTTTTGCCCACGCAAATTAGCAGCTATATATATTCCATAAACATATTGCTTAAGTGGAAATGTCGTCTGCCTATTATTGCAATGCTTGAGTCAAACGCTTGCTAACTAAATGCTGAACGATCTATTCTAACATCTAGACATTTCAAAAATGCAGGAAATGGAACTATTCTTGTTGATTTTATTGCATAGAATAAATATGTATATAAAAGAAGTTTTCCATTAAAGTGATCAATAGTATACAAGGATTAAATATGTAAACTTAGATACTAATTTAGTAAGTAGACTGACTTTGGATCAAATAGGATCCATATATTTGAAATGCGACTTTGAAATCCGATGGTTTATTGATCAGTTATTTAGGACGTATCAGTCCATATACTTTTAGCTGTGTATGAAACAATGACAACTTTTAATACAATTTTAAGATAAAATCATTGAATTACACGTAGAATAAAAACTTAAATAAATGTTTACTAAGAAAGTATTTAAAAGCTTAAATATAAATTTACCATGATCACCTTCGTTGTAAACTCAAATACTAATTAAGCTAAAAAAAGTTTAAAGTTTTTAAAAATATGGACTATCGATTCTAAAATAAATTATACCTCAACAACCAAAAATAATGCACATGCAATTCTAAGCTGTTAGATAACTGCTCAAATGGGGAACTTGACATTAGTAGAGTCGTCTCAATACAATTCTTTGAGCTGTTTTAGATTCACCGTAATTAAACAACAGATTTAGAGAACCTTATTCTGATTGATTCAAGTTACCGTATCAGATTACCCAAAAATCATGATTTTCCTTAAAACTTGACAAATTGCTTTTATGATTTTATTTTATCGGCAATCTTATTAGGTTTATAAAAATATCAAGTGTTTTATTTTCCACTCACTAGAACAAAAACTACAAGTGTTTTAGTAAAATCAGAAAAGTCCTAACTTTACATAAGCTGTCAAATTTTAAAACTCGTTTTACTCGAAATGAGCTTTTTTCGAAAAACTCAAACTGGGACAGCGATTGCTCAAAATGTTTTTAAAATAATTTGCTGAAATTTTTCGTGTATGTTCTGTATGACAATAGAAGTCTTTCAACATTCCGATTTATAAATCACTGTTTTATTACAAAATTTACAGTTCTTTATGTGTATATAAAAAATCACTGTTTTTAAAGCAATTTCATATAGTCACTAAGATAGAGTGATCTAGTTTTTGTAAAATAAAATATCTCTTATTTTGAAGATCACTTCAAAAAGGAATAACAAAGTAAAACATCAAAATTGAAAATTTGAGAATTTGTTCATTTACTATTTGTACAGAGCGTACCGTTTATGTAATTTTTTGCCAATTTTTACCTATTCTTTCCATTTTACCAGTAATAATTTATTTTTCTCTTCTTAATTTTAGCCTTAATTTCTTAAAGTGTATTTAATAAATCTAAAACCCCAAAAAATCTCCAGATCTCCATTTTTTTTAAAAAAAGTTGTCGCAAGTAGTCGGATACCTTAATGTGAACACTAGATTGAATCTTTGAATGGTTTTTTTTTTCAATTCTCAGCTCTTTTTTTTTCTTATAAATTTTTTATTACGAACTTGAAATAATTTTTCAGAGGATATAATAGCTATTTTTTGGAAAAAATAAAGTCGTACCATTCAAATGCATGTAGCAAATCAAACGTTAAAATATCTCTTAAGATGTTTTGTATAAATTTTTGTTGTCCCTATACAAAAAGCATTAAATATATATATTTTTTCTAAACATAAATGAGGGTCTTTGTACATAAAAGAAAATTTAATATTTTGTCATATTATTCCGATACTTTTACTTCTTAAAATATTCATGCACTATTTCATCTGAATTTTGTTTTAGTATTTACCAAGGAAATATATAGTTTAATATTTTATTTCCGAAAAATTTAACTTGATATCCCAATACTTAGTGATTTTGAAAAGTACAGATATAATTACCGAAACCTTTCCAATGTGCTATATAATTCATTTTCGCATAATGAATTATATAGCACATATTTAAATCACATTTCAGTACCCATAATTCCAGGTTTGGTATTATTCTGGAATTTTCTTATACATCGTTCACCAAAATTAAAGTTCAAACTGTAAAACATGAAATGGGATCAACCAGTACCAATTTGCAAACCTCAGAACAAGCCTTTATACAAACACTCATTGGAGTATGATCAGTGATTTTGGCAGTTTTTCAAATTCTTCCAAAAGTGGCGATTTTGGCGCCTGAAAGGCTTTGAAAAGAAGCTAACTGTGTACAATGGCTCTTCTCAAGGAATCTCGAATGTTATCTACATAATTGAGATCTGCCATGCGAAGAATATCTTTTTCTTTCATGTAACCATTGTCAGTTGCAGATCTGTCAAGTCAGAAGTTTTCCTCCCTTTAAAATGAATTCGATTCCTATAGCTTCCATAAAAAAAGCAATTATGATTTCCAAACCTTACATTTTTGTATAATGTGGTTAATGTTGCTCCAAAGAATATGTACCGTGGTGTACGAACATTCAACTTGATTCTTTCCCATACAAAGATGACACTGATTTTCAAGTGGAGAATTTATGAAATGTTTACAGGATGGTAGCGTTCACGGATGAATCAACCAATGGGAGTAGCAATGATCTCCCCTTGGGTGTTGTGAGTACCCATAGTTGTGTCGGGCAATGTTCTGGAAATCATGTTGAACAAGTGCTTTTGAAAAAAAAATGAATGTTCTCTTCTATTGTCCATTCAATATTGTTTGGGTTGTCAGTGCCCTCTACCGGTGACTTTATAACTAATCTTGTTTCTGCTAAAAATTCTGAGTTTTTGTGAACCCTTTCTTGCAAACCAGGCTTTGTAATCGTAATTTCTTCCTTGTTTATGAAGTTTTGAAGTTTAAACAAACTTTTGGCGATCATCTTATATTTATATAAGGAATAGTGTATTATTAATTTCGTGCAAAATGTACTTGAATTACTTTTTCAATTCCTACTATTAGCTCACACTCTTTATATTACTTGTTCAAATTTTTAATCTTTAATGAACTAGTTTTTATTCGTCCACTCAGGTTCAAATACATTTTTTTTAAAATTGTAGTGGGTGACAGTGGATGTTAATACAGTTTTTTCAAATATTAATTCATTAATTAAACTTTATTTTTTTAATTTTAAATTTATTCTGCGTTATTTTTCTGACGAAGTTAGAGGTAGATGCAACAGATAATGCTTCCAAAGTAGGAATTGACTTTAAAAAAATTATGTTACTTGTTATACTTATCTGTCATGGCAAATAATTAAAAAAAAGATATCAAGAATTAATTATCTTTTGATTTAATGTGCACGTAATTAATTTGATACGAATTTCTTGATTATCTGAATATGCAATGAAGAAACATCAAATTCTTCTTAAATGGATTTAAAAAAGATAAAATATCAATTTATTAAAAATTTGATCTGATAATATTTGCACGAAAAATTATTTCTCTCATTTTAAAAATCGGATATCTTTTTATCATGCTTAAATTTTAGGAAAAATCTTGGAAAGCTTTTATTGCTCGTTTAACAAGCCCGAAACTTTAATTAGACGCTCTAGTTATATATAAAGTACTTCCTAATTTAAATAGCTTTATCAACATCTAAAGGGGAAAAAACGTGAAGAAACTTTTATTTATCTTGGCCAGAAATATTCTGAAGTTGCTTAAAATACATAAATAAATTTCCCAAAATTAAATTTGAAGTAAAAGATAATGTAAAGAATAATAAAGCGTTTAAAAGAGAAACTTAATTTTTTACTTAATCATTTTTTTACAAATATTTTCATTTCATTTTTTTATAGCTAAGTATTGAGAGCGTGTTAGTATAAGATATATAATTGTGTATCGATAATTTAGGTTTAAAACTTAAAAATATTGCTATTTTTATTAAAATAACTATGTTCTTTATTTAAACATAATTTTATATATTATTTGTAGAATCTACAAAAGAATTACTAAAAAGGTTGCAGAAGAAAACTTTACACCCACACTGTCAAAAAACTATCGTCTCCAAACTTATGCTTTTTGTCGGAATATTTCAATGTTTTTTTATTGAATAAAGTTTTATATATAGATATATAATACACTAAGCCATGAATGTGAGGTGAGGGTTTAAACGTCACCTTGGGTTTGAAATGAAGAAGATGTAGCCACTGGGTACTTTTACACATTAAATAAGTTAAAAAGAAGACGACACAACAAAAATACTTAAATGAAATGATTAAAAAGGAGGAGGGTAGCTACCTTAACATCAACTTACAAACCAACACCGAAAACGTCCACACTCACTCCACATCGTTTTCCGCTCAGTTTTATATAACTGCCGGAATCACGACCACAGTTAGTGATGGTGATTCCAGGTAATAATAACAGTCACTGCCACGCCAACTGGTGTAGAAGGATATTACATGAATATATATATATATATATATATATATATATATATATATATATATATTATAATAATAGTAAAATAGTTCTTTTTTCCCATCTTAGATTGACCCCTCTCAACCTTTGCGTTAAGGGCCACCGAATGATGTATTTGTCCATGGTAAATGGAAAGTGCAGAAATTCTCCCAACAATTTGTCCAGTTAGATGTCCAGACCTCATCCACATAGAGTATGTCCGGGACTCTCTGAGGAGGACGATTGCATTTCGTAACATTTCTCCAAGAACCATTTAATGCCTGAAAATACAACATTGCTGTAAGAAGACCAATTGTCACAGGAACTCATAAACGTCTTAATTTCCAGGGTAAAATCTCGGTGTGAGGCCTGTGTATCTGTAAGATGGGACAATACCCGTTATCGCCCCTCCCTTCTTTTTTATGTTTTATTCTGCAATGACTTTTTCATACTGTGACTTCGATGAGTGTTGCGCACGATCATGTGTGTGTGTGTGTGTGTATGCTAACTATTGAATAGTTATTTGTTTGTATTATTTCAACCCAATATAGAAACCAAATTTATTTAAAAAATCCGCCCAGTATTTCTAAAGATAATTGACCAAATCTGAAAATTCTTTTAATTTTGAGCTCTTTTGTAGGGTAGATAGATAGATAGATATATAGATGTAATTTATTTCAGAATAATACTATTTAGTAATGGGAAGTATTAAATATATCAAATATTATTATATCTGCTTTTACATCATGTAGTAGTTCAATGAAATATAACTATAACGAGAAATGTTAAATAACCTATTCCACTTCCATTAATTACAAGATCAGGTATTCCTAAGCAAATAGATATAGAGAGATATAATAATAGTTTTCAACAAGTACACCAAAACATAATGATTAAATGTTGATAAAGTGCTGTTCATACTCATAATAAGCTTTTGTGTGTAAAGCTGTCTAGATGATAACCGATGTATTAGCTATACTTCGCATTCTCTACCGCTTCCTAAACTCCGAAACTATTTACTCACGAATTGATAACGCATAAAATTAAAGCTTTCAAAAGCAATTGATTGCATCAAAATTTCAACAACCAACATTTGTAGTATTGTCATTTATCTTTAACATCTATGCTTCATTTAAACCAAGCAATGCCTTTATTAAAGATACATAGTACGCAGGAACACTTGAGAAATTAAAACATTTAGTTATTAACAGTTTATTAATTTCTAGAAACTATTGCTTTTGGTTCCTCCATGAAAGCAAATTTCCATGCTAAGCCATAGAACATGGAATTTCGTTTGAATAGAAATGTTTGATAAAATTTGCTTGAAGATATCTCTTTTGAATATTTCTGAGAATGAAGAAGTAATTGCTTAAATTATAGATCTTGCTTATTGAAATACCGTTATTAAATATCGGTATTCATTTTAATGTTCCGAAAATTAAAAAGTTTCAAAATTTGTAAATCAGCATGAAGATTTCACAGTTTATTACAAAGGATAATCAATGAATGGTTTAGTGATATATTGATGTTTCTAGGTCAATATTGGCATGATACTGATCCCCTCGCTAATTTATATTTGCGAATTTTCTCTAAGTCTCGGTCTTTAAGGCTTTAGTTAAGCTTGAATTGCATTTCATAATTTTTATAGTTATTCCTATTTAACTTCACTTCATACATAACTTTTAAGGATACCACAGGAAATGCTGGAAAGAGTATAATGCCAAACATAAGACACTTTGTTTATGGGACATTTACATTTAAAAATTTGGAATAGAGATTAAATTTTTTTTGTTATCTTAAAAAAGAAGTTTTAATCATTCTGCAAAAATACAAAAATAATTTTTTAGTTAAAAAGAAAATTTTCTGTTTAATAAGGTGCCTGACTAGTGTAAAATCGTCAATTTTGATGAACATGACAAAAAAAAAAATTTATTTGATATTTTTAATATATGAATTTTCTTCTTTCTAAAAATACCTTACTTTTGCCTGTACTCAATTATTTACGAAGTTATAGCAGTTTTATGTCAAGTGAGAACAACAAAAACGAACCGGAAGTTAGAAATCGAAACCGGAAGTACTTTTGAATTTGAAAGATTTTTACTCTTTTTTGGAATTTTATTGAATTTATTTATAAAATATTAATTTTGGTAACATTAAAACTGAATATGGTGATATTCTTTTTTAAAAATTATTTAATAGTTTTAGTAAAATTTGGCAACTTTACAGGTTTGTTGTCATTTTTCGATTTACTTATGTTGTAGCTACTCGATTCTTCGCTCCTCGTTTAATTTATTATTTTGATATATTTTATGAAAAAAACTGTCTTTCTTAAGACAAAATATTGATTAATTATGGCTAAATCAAGATCTGGGAGGTCTAAGAAGCGCCGATTTACTGGAAATCGTTATACCCCATTCGTGCCACAATTAATGAGAATGATGAAACATCTGAGCTCAATTCTACTGAATCCGCTAGTGCCAAAAGTTGGAATCAAGCCATACAAGTTTGGAAATTTTCTCAGAAAGATTGTTTGAAACTTCTAAAGACAATAGAATTGTCAGCTGGACAACTTTGATTTCATTTTTTGCCATAGTTTGTTGTCCTGATTGTTATTCTCAGGGCTTGGAACTTATAGAAGACTCTGTCAGTGGATTATGCTCACATATGAACCTAAAGTGCAAAAACTGCTCCTTCTTTAAAGGTTTCCCTACGACAGAAGATGAAAGGTTCTTGTCTTATAAACTCTTCAATTGTTTTGGGGCTAAGGATAATCGGGAAAGGATTTTAAGCTGGCAAAAAATTATGTGCTTTCCTCGGTTTACCTTTCCTGTCAAAACTTGCTTTCCGCAATCAAGAAAGAAAACTGTTGAAGGCAACTGAACGCGTTGCTCAAGAAAACATCAACGCTGCATTGAGTGAAATCAAAGGCTCAAATAGTTTCACTAAATGTGGAATATCCATTGATGGTACTTGGCAACGCAGAGGCTACTCATCTTTGAATGGGTGTGTAAGTGCCATATCAGTTGACACCGGTAAAATTTTAGACATTGAAGTTATGACACAATATTGCCACATATGCGCGAAAGGCAATAGTCAATCATCGAAACATGTATGTTCGAACTACAAAGGTTCCGCGGGGAACATGGAGGTTGTTGGAGCGTACCGTATATTTGAGAGATCAAATGTGAGGAATGTACAGTACAATGAATACTACGGAGATGGGGACTCAAAAGGATATGAATCTGTTAAAAACTTTTATGGAATTAATACAGTAACCAAACTCGAGTGTATAGGTCATGTACAGAAACGTGTAGCGGGGCGGTTGCGTCAATTAAAAAAAACGACGAAAGGTTTGGGAGGGAAAAATAAATTAACTGATAAATTAATCGACAGAATTCAGAACTATTATGGAATAGCTATTCGAAACAATGTAGGTAATCTACAAAAGATGATGAGTAGTGTAATAGCTGCATTTTTTCACTGTGTATCTGGAAAAAACAATTCATTGCATGGACAGTCTCCTGAAGGATCTGAGAGTTGGTGTCGTTACCAAAGGGCAAAAGCAGCTGGGAGTCCCCTCAAAGAAATTGAGCAAGGACTTCCTAATAAAATTATAAACCAAATAAAGCCTACATATCTAAAACTGTGTAATGAAACTTTGTTGAAAAAATGTCTTCATGGTAAGACACAGAACTGCAATGAAAGTTATAACAACATTTTGTGGAATATTGTTCCCAAAAAT
Source organism: Trichonephila clavipes (assembly GCA_019973935.1). Classification (NCBI taxonomy): domain Eukaryota; kingdom Metazoa; phylum Arthropoda; class Arachnida; order Araneae; family Nephilidae; genus Trichonephila; species Trichonephila clavipes. Next base: position 12,012 of record BMAU01013212.1, read on the forward strand.
ATATTTATTGGACTGGAAACATTTCGTTTGGGTGCATTATTAGCTCTAATACTTTATAATTCTGGTTATGCTGGTATATTATCAGTAATTCGAAATGTAAATGGTTCCCTTCCTGAAAGTGTTGCTCAAGAGTTACTTAAATTTGATAAACAACGGATTTCAACATCTTTAAGACATTCTTTACCGATTGCGAAATTGTCTCGAAAAAAAAAGAAAAGCAGCTAGAAAAACAAAAAGTACTAAGGATGAAAAAACAGAAGGCTTAGTATATTCATATGGAGGGTTTTAAAGTAGTTCTTTGCAGGATTTTTATTCTAATTTATGATAACTTTTGTGATAAACAATATTTTTCAAGAGTTTTTCGTGAATGTTTACTGGTAAAACAACACAAATATATTTTGTATGATATATTTCTTAACTTCTAAAATAATATGGAATAATATATATTTGTTTTTCTATGTAAAATATTTTTATTTTTAATGCAATAAGGTTTTTTAAAGTGCTTTTTATACGTCTAATCTGTATTTCGTAAACTGTGTACTTAGACTTTAAGAAAAAGCTTTTTGACACTATAAAATTGTTAAAAATATTAAAAGATAAAAGTTTGAAGAAAGTATATAATATTCATAATTGCTTTGAAAATGTTTGTTCTTTTGATATATAGAGGTTTTAGGTTTTTCAGCAGTATAGTTTTTAAATTTTGAATTTTAAATCTTTAAATGCATTTTTCTCTGAAACAGATTTTTGATATTTTACAACACGTTAAGCATGATATCTCAAAAGGTTCTGTAGATAATTGTCTGTAATTTTGTGTAATTGTGCATTATTATAGTATGTATGCTGTGACGTAGGGATTAAGAAAAAACAGCATATTTACCTTTTTTATGATTTTTTTTCTGTGTGATAAATGTGAAATTTTTTGAAAAATTTGCATTGCGTGCACTTTTTGACTTCTAGTTCAGTAACAAATTAAAATTTTTCAAAGATATTAGGTCAATTCATTAGTAACTGTTTTTTGAGTAGAATTATGTGGGCTTTTTGAAATATTATGCATTAGAATTTATTTTACTATGTTTAACGTAACGTACAAATAACGTCTAATTTAAACCTAAAATTGGCCATATTTAAAAAAAATACATTGAAAGAAAATTTTCTTTGCTGTTTTTATTAGTTTTCAGTTATAATTAAACAAAAAATGAGTTTAAAAATAAATTTTCAGCAAAATTTCAAAAAAATGTCTTCGCAACTAGTCAGGCACCTTAAGTTGGACATAATTTTTGAGATCTCATAATACATGCCTATGTTTAGGAACCATTTTTTAAAAAAAAAGTATCCCTTAAATATGTAAAAAAAGTTTTGAAGATACATAAAACAATACACAAAATATAATTAACCTAATCTTTCAGTAAAACATTAAGATAATTATTTAAATAAATTATAAAACTTTGTAATTTTGAATTTTTTTCTCTCCCCTTTCTTTATACATAAAACTATTTTTTTAAAAAACTATGTACAATTTAGAGTTATATAAAAAAATAGGATCACTATATGTACAGGTATTCTGCATAGTATATAAAATCTGGAACCCTATAAGGTAATAGTTTTTTATTTAAAGTGTACTTAAAAGAAAAAAAAATATGCTGTGGAGAAAAGTGAGAAAACTAAACATTTATGTTTGTCAATTACTTTTTTCATAGTTTAAGGTTATTTTATCAATGAACATATAAGTGTTATACATTTTTAAATTTAAAAAATGCACTATTTTTTAATACTAAGATTGAAATATGGATTTTTTGAAAGTTTATGATGTCCTGGTTCTCTTAAGTCATTCAGATTTTAATTAGTTAAGTAGCTTATAATTTATAAATATTTTCATAGATGTTAGAAATTTTTTCCCGGTATTTCCTACAACTTCCAGTTAGAACCTGATTTTACAACACATACGACTACATATACATAGTATACGTATGCAGTATATTACAGAATTATATAAAATAGACTTCTAAATATAGAATAAAATGATGTCTGCATATCTGTCGACCAGACGAGTTTGTGAGTCACTCTGAATGATAGTTGTATGTATATTTCTATCTCAATGCTTCTCAAAGTTTCAATATTGGTGACCCAATATTCAATCACAATTTTCATCGGGCCCTCCTTATGCAATATAACACTGTATTGAATTGAATAGTACTATACTTTAACGCTAAAACTACGATACGACTTTTACCTCTTAAATACCACTGGTGTATATAAACATCTCACTCAGCCAAAGCGTTAATATCCCTGGACGTATATATACGTATTTCCCAAGAATGATCACTTCTGTGCACTGCTATCCACAAAATTATTCCGAAGGCTTTGGAATGCAATAAAAGGTCATTGGCAACAATTTTTGCGAGGATTTACTTTTTTTCAGATTATTTGCTTCTTTATTCCTTTCTCCCTACCCCAATACATCACATACGCGTGCCTACATGGAAAGCGGTTGGCATTGTGGAGCAAATCACGTGACTTTCAATCGGCAGTGAAGGGATTAATTATAAACCATACACATTATCAAGATAAGTGCTAATTTTTGTATATAATTTTATATAGGTCAAATCCATGTGGGTCACTGGTAATTATTAAACTTGTTCTTAATTTAGTATTTTTAAATTAATTATAAAATACATTGTGTAGCACTGATACATTTATAAGCGTATTATATCACTGTAAATGTGTATTTCATTTTTTATTAGGTCAGAATGTATTTTGTTTTTTTACACTTTCACTAAATTAATAACTTTTTTAAATAATCGTTTGTCTTTGACTTTGCAATATGCTCGGGCCACCCTCGTAGAGTTGTCACGCCCCCAAAGGAGACGCGCCCCACAGTTCAAGAAACACTGTTCTATCTGTATGATAGTCAGTCTGACTCTATCTTACACTCTTTTTAAATGTTTGCTTACGATTCAAACGCTCCGATTAAAACACATAATATAATTCAGTTTTATGTAATTCGATTCTTACTGCTCTAAATGTAAAAAACATATCCAATGTATATTTAATTTCATATATTTCCTAACCTTCTTAATGAAACCCCGTTGTTATTAGAAAGAACACGAAATTATGTATGCTTTTAGAAATTCACGTTTTTACTATTAAGTGCGCATGGTAGTTGATTTCTGTAATTTACGGTAGTATATACAGTGAAATACGTTTAACGCTAAAACGATTAAGACGAAATATCGGTTAACACGAAATATTACAACGATTTCGACAACTAACTGTGTATTTCCGTGCATTTTTTCTCCTAACGCGAAACAAAAAAGATTTTCCTTCTGGAATAAACGGAATACGGAAAACATTAGCCGAAGTGTGAGAAAGCTTTTGTATTATTGGACTATCTTACTGCATTATCTGAATAATTCGTTGGAATAGATTTTGATAATGCGTGTATAGTCCCAATTATGGAAAACAAAGACATTTTGCATATTGCTCAACGCTCAAAAAATTTCATTGATGCAGATTCCGAAGACGAAAATGTAATGACTAATGTAAATCCTATTCCCACGCTATCCGAAATGTGGAAAATCATGAAAAGTATGTGCAATTATTTAGAAGCACATTCCAACAGTGAAAAAAATTTCAAAGTGGACGACATTGAACAGTTGGCAATTTGTGATGCTAAAAAAGTCAATGCAAAGGAAAAAAAATCAGATTATTTTCCAAAAACTTGATAAATGTTTCGTTTTTAAAAAACTTGAAATTATCTCTTAATTTCTTGTAAATGTTTTCGTTGCATTGATTTGTATTAAATACAGGCACATAGGCATATGTATGTGGGCAAAACGTATTGATTTTGTTGAAAAATATGTTTCTCTTTCACAACATCCTTTCACACGAAAAAATATTTCACTCCCCTCAGTTTCATGTTAAGCGATTTTCACTATATATATATAAATGCAATGATTATCTCAAATTTTCTTTCAAAGAATTTTAAATTATAATGGTCTCCATTGCGTTCTCTAAGACTTCGCGTAATAATTAATATTTAGTTATCACGCCTGACGGGAAATAACCACAACTTTATCTCCTCAAAGAATCTAGATGTTAGTGTTTTTAAATCTGGATAATGCACTTTTGTATCCCCTGTGTTTTCGGACCAATTAGAAAAACCCTTTACCGGAAATTACAACATTCGAACAACTTCTGGTTAACCAAGATTTTAAATTGCTGAGATCTCAGGAGCGAAGAAAGAATGCTTTTGTGAACGTCATGTAAAGTGCATGAGTTAGTGTCCTGAATTATATGTTGCTGCTTGTGTCATGTCTGCGTAAAAGAAGTATGGATTTTGAAAATACCGGGCTTCTTCACCCTTCAACGACTGAAAAACATCAAATAGTTTCCACGTGTGAGGTGTTTTATGTGAAGTCTGTAATGCTACATTTGTAATATATATAAGGGTTTACCAAGTGAAAAGTGAACACGTTGAATAAAAAGAATGTTTTTAGTGGAAATTAAAATAAATCGCCATTGGTGTTGTGACAAAAGTAACATCGTTTGAGCCGCAGATCTATGCCTTCCCTCTAGAAAGAATGGGATTGATTCTTGAGGAAATCCTGTCCCGCTTCCATCCTTTTGTCATTCAAATAGAAACGTAATAATCTTTTAAGTCTAAGGGCTTAGATGTCATGGGGTGATATATCCGGACTGTACGGGGAGTGTTCTAACATTTACAAAGGGATTTTTATTTTCCAATAATTACCCTGGTTTCACGAGAGACCAGTGGGTGGTCATTGCCATGGAGATCCGATATTGTTTGCCACTATTTTTGAAAATGTTTACACTAACTGTCTCCAGACGCTTGACCTAAGCAGTTTTACCTAAACCTCAAATTTTCTATTAATCCGCTTGGGTAAAATTTATCTTTTTAACTATGAGTTCAGTTGAAAACCTTTCTCGGTGAAGAAGACGAGATTTACGGAAATGAGAACTTCTACTTAAGCGTTCGCAATAGAGTAGACGAAGATGGTTGATAGCGGAGATAGAAGCGAAAATAAGATTACGACTGGTTGTCGAATAGTTAAGCAACTTATCTAAGGAGAATACAAGTGATATGGAAACATAGAGTATCATTTAATAGCCAGGTTCAAAGATAAGTAAAGTTAGACTCCGCATCATGAAAATTTAAAAAGTTATGTATATTTAAAACAACAACATCATTTTTGCATTTACAAAAACACACACAAACCTTGCGTCCTCGAGAGAGGAGGATGAAGGAAGCTTTCTTCAAGACGTATCGTTGATTTTAGTGAATTTTTTCGACCGACCCTGCTGATTCCTTCGTGCACCGCCTTTTAAATTGGACCGTTTCTCACCGAAGTCTTTCCGCTCCATTCTTTTGTCTATAGTGTATAGGGCTTCTCAAACTTTCAATATTGGCGACCCAATATTCAATCATAATTTTCATCACGCTCCCCCTTCTATACAATAACAATGCTTCGAATTCAATAATAGTATACTTGGACGCTAAAGCTACAGTACGCCTTTAACCTCTTAAGTGCCACCGGCGTATATAAACGTCTCGCTGAGTCAAAACGTTATTTGCCCCGGACGTATATATACATCTTTCAAGAAGTGCGATCTTTTCTGTGCACTGCTATACATAAAATTATTCCGTATTTATTGGAATGCATTAAAAGGACTCTGAAAGATTTACTTATTTCAGTGGATTTGCTTATTTATTCCTTTCCCCTCCCTCTTCCTCTCCAATACATTACATACTCACGCCTAGGTAGAAAACGGTGTCACTGGGAGCGAATCGTGTAACTTTTAAACGCTGGTGAAGGATTAATTATAAACCGTAAAAGTTATCAAGATAAGAGTTAATTTTAGTAAATAATTTTATACATGAGAAGCCCATGGGGTCACAGGTAATTATAAAACTTTTTTTTTTGTTAAATTAGTTATAAAATACATTGTGCACTGCTGATGCATTTATAAGTGTATTTTATGTATAAATGCGTATCTTATCTCTTATTCTGTCTGAATGTATATTTTGTTTGCTTACTTTCAGTAAACTAATTATTTTTTAAAATAACCTTTTGTTTTCGACTTTTCAATATGCGCCCCCCTCGAAGAGTTATCCTACCCCCTTAGGGGGCACGTTCAACAGCTTTAGAAACACTGGTGTATTAACAATCCAATTATATATATATATATATATATATATATATATATATATATATATATATATATATAGGTGAAGATACCCGCACAATGATACAAGGCAAATCTGTAAGGGTACAATGACCCCTGTTATTCCCAAATTTTCCCTATCTATGAAATTTAACCGTTTCCTGTAAACAAGGGTTGAAGCAAGTGTAAGGGGTCATGTACCGCGTTACAGCGTCCCTTCACAAGCATGAGATTCAAGAGTACTATAGCTTCCAGATAAGTGGGTGATGGGATAGTTAAATTAATCAAATCTTTCTGATTTAATGTTTAGGCCCGGGGTGGGCATGCAGACAATCGCGATCGACCGGAGGACCGCCAAGCCATTTAGGGGTGACCAACTTGACTAAGATCTAAGACGCGCAAACTGAAAAAAAAACATATTTGTGGAACACCGACGCCAGCTAGACTGAAGAATCGGCTTTTTACAATACATGCGACTATGTGTAGACGACTCGTGTACTGTAAGTGGAAGGACATGATGACTCTTAACACATTCTCTACCACTATAGGGAAAAATGCGATCACCGAGATGCCAGCCATAGAAATGTGGGTTCTTCTCGCCACGCCAAATAAAGGGGGGGCGGAACGTTCATCAGCTCTATCCAGGATGACACGGGATTGGCTGCTGAAACATCACTCCACATTTTACGCTGCTATGGGATTAAATTTTTATGGTTAAGTTACGTCCTGCGATGGCGCAACGCCCGGCAGCGAACGTGCTACGTACATACGTTGAAAAGAGATTCATCGACTTACTCTCGCTACTCGCTGCATTGAAAACGTCCACAGTTTATCAGCCGCTTTTAGAGTTGCTGAAACATTAAACTTGAAACTTGTGAGGGCGCCTCTCTCGGGTGCCCTCCTCCTTGATTATAAACGTGAGTTGGAGGTGTAGGAATAACGGAAGAACTAGAAGCAGACATGATCTTAATATGACTTTATTAAGATCTTTAACTTAAACGTCTAATAAATTAGATAATAATAATATATGTGAGAGAATCTACAGTGGCAAAACACACAATATATATAATACTGAAATAACGTAACCAGGACCACTATCTATACTAACTCGCCTAAGCTCTATTCCTAGACTATCACAAATACGAATATTAAACAGTCACTCCTACCTTTAATGTAGACAGAAGTAGCGATCACTATAATCCTAGCTGTTTACTCGAGTGCCATGGTATGCACCTTGGTTTAAGGACTCTCTATCACGTAATTTCTGTTTTCTTTCACTTAACGTTTCCAAAACCTCTTCACGCTTGAACCACGGATTATCTTAACATTCCTTAAATTGCCACCCCGCTTACTCTAACTTCTGATATTTAAAAGCTTCCTAATTTGCATCTTTCCTTCACTCTTCACTTCTTGGATTTGGTTGGAAAATAGTTGCTATTCATTCTGGCCCCAAAGAACCCAAATGACATGTTAAAGAAAAGACGCGTGAGCCCGTCTAAAAATTTTCTACTACTTGTGTTTTTGTAGTAAAAATAGTAATCCTTTATATTTTAAAAGAAGTGTATAATACCAAAAACAAGAAAGGAAAACATGCAGTTTTAATACAGAACGAGAAGAACAGTTTTTCTTTACAATGGTGAATGCAAAATGCGTGTGTTATGATGTATGTCATGCAAGTGTGGCATTTCTGCTATGTATATGGACGCATGCAAGAAACGCCGCTGGAACGTACTGATATCCATCGGATTCTTTATCTCTTACGCTTAAATTATTATTTGGCCGATAAAATTTTTTTTATATTTATTCGATTCTAAGCCACATAAAAAAATTCTAGACACATTTTTGAGAAAGATGAAAAATAGTATTAAATAGGAAACCGAGATATCCCAATTTACAAAACCGAAATCATTTTAAATGAATTCAATGATTTTTTTTCTTCGATTCTACGCCGCGCCAGATTTTTAGTATTAACATTGAAAAAAAGTGCGGCTTACATTCGAATATATATAAACAATCACAATTATCAATTGAAAAATTGAAATATATGAATCCTATAATACCAAAACACTTCAGAATGTCAATGGCGAATATAAAAGATAATATTCCATCGTTTTCAAACAAAATTAAAAATTATAAAATAAAATAAAAAATTTATAAAATATCCAAGTGCAATCTCGGACTTAGGACCGATAACGTTTGGGACGGTTAAACTAGTTGCTGGCGCCAACCACCCCCTATCTGCAAACTGGAAAGAGCTCTCTTGGTAAGTTAATTTCGTGAAAATATCCAAATTTCAAAAAAATTTAAAAATGAAAAAAATCAAAAAAGTTAAAATTAAACCATTATACTTTAAATTAAAAAGTTAAAATTAAATCAATATACTTGAAAAATAAAACTATTCGCCATCGCATTCTGAAAGATATTACAATATTAAAATTTAAAAACAATTTTAAAATTTAAAAACAATTTAGTGCATAATATAAGTGAACCATCAAACGCCCAAGATGATGCACCCATCTTTAAAATAGTTGTATAGGTAGAAAAATAAATATTTGTGAGATCCGAAAGTTCAAATCAAAAAATATTTGAGATCCGAAAAAAAAGTTCAAATTAAAAAATATCTAAAAATCAAAAATTTCAAACTAAAAATCGAAAGTTCAAACTAAAAATCCGCGAAAGTTCAAGCTAAAAATCTGAAAAAGTTCAAGCTAAAAATCTGATAGTTCAATCTAAAAAATCTGAAAGTTCAAACCAAAAATCTGAAAGTTCAAACCAAAAAAAATCTGAAAGTTCAAGCTAAAAATCTGAAAGTTCAAGCTAAAAAATCTGAAAGTTCAAGTTAAAAATCTGAAAGTTCAAGCGCAAAAATCCGAAAGTTCAAACTAAAAATCCGAAAGTTCAAACTAAAAATTTCTAAAAACCGAATGTTCACATTAAAAACACAGTATATTCACAAATGAATAGAGTAAATCATTAAAAACTCACCAAAGAGTATCCCATCAAGAATACGATCCATTTCTTATAGCACGATGCTTTTCATATTTAATATCCATCAATTACCACTTCATATTTTGCTCATAACATCTAACCAATGCCATGTCAATCCAAACGATTCTTGATTCAACACTAAGAGTTTGACCACTTGGCATTTGATGCAAACCAGACCACATGCTTAAAAACTTGCTTGATTGATTGGTCATAAATGTGTGATTGGACATATATATAAATGTTTAATTGGTAATAAATAATTTTAAAGTGTATAGCCCCCATCGTGTAAATATTGTTCTAATTGTGTGTGTATTAAAATGTATATTAAAATGTATCCTGTGGGCGTGGAATGCACAAATTCTTCACAGCTGGACCACTAACAAGCTGACTTTGTGGACCTAATGTTGAGTGGTGGATTTGTGCATTTACGAGTTTAAAAATATCTTTAAGAAATATTTCTGATCTATATATTTTCTCAGGAAGTTGATGGGATAATCATTTTGTATGCAACATAATATAAATTTCTGGATATTTTTGAATTTATCAATATTGTGCGTAGTTAAATTATTATTTCTCATCAGAAAATTTAAAATTATATTTCTAAATACTAATATGTGTAGACAACTATTGAAGTTCGGTATCTTTATGACATTGAATTTAAATGCTTCCCTTTTATCATATATATTGCTATATAATTTGTTGGCAATAATATTTAAATCCAAATACCGTATATATATACGGTAACAAATAATAAATATTGTAGATCTTTTTGCTCAGCACACCTGTGGACCGCAACACCTTTAAAAGTAGACTGTACCTTGTTAAAAGTAGACTGTACCTTGTAAAAGTCTGCCCACCCCTGGTTTAGTGTACTCTCTCCTCTTAAGAAGAGTTGGAAACGTCTCTCTTTATATGTATACTGACAATGTTAAATTGGCTGTTTTCGATGTACCTTTTCTCATACTCTGTTATATGAACATACTTGAAGTATTTCATACAATTAAAGTACACCTCTCACATTGTTCTGAAATGAGCTTAAAGATAATTTTGAATATTTTAATAATTTTTGAAATATTTTATCAAACATTTTCGAAATTTGACCCATTTTTTCACATTTAAAAATTTGTAAAATATAAATTTCTGAGTTTTTTACAAAACTCTCACTTCAGTGTATATATTAGCCATCATTATAAATATTTCATAAAAATTTACATACCTGGGAACAGTAGTTTCTCAGAAAAGATACATCAAACATAAAAATTTACATGTTGAGATAATTGATATTAATGTATACGGTGAGACTTCTAATCGGCTAGGAAATAAAAAAAAATAAAATGCTCAATTTATACAATAAAAGATACATGTTTTGGTTTATATCAGTCGTTAAACTTATATTCGAAAACGAAGTACTTTGTTTACATTTTTCAATTCCTACTATTAACTCACACTGTCTATGTATTTATTTATTTTGATGGAATTTTCAACCAGTAATAAAATATATTTTAAAGTTCTCAATTGAGCTGAAATTTAATATACATGATTAGTTTGGATGACAATACTATAATTTAATTATAATTAATAAAAATTAATTCATTAAAACTAATTATTTAAGGAATTACAAATACAGTCACGTTGGCATCATTTTTGGCGACTTATGTCAAAACTTGAAAAGGTTTTTTTATCACCTATTAAAGCATTCAGTTAAACTGAAATTTTATATACACGATTGTTTTGGACGAGAATACGATACTTTAATGATAATTAATAAAAATTAATTACCACTTAATGTTGTGATTCTGTCATACGTATATACAAATTTATATTAATTGCAACTATTTAATAAAAAGTAGCTAAAATAAAATTTTACTTTCTTGATCTAAGTAGGAATTGACTTAAACAATTTTTTTTCATATTACACTTGTTCGCCATTCAAATGGGCGTGACCCAGTTTCAACGATTATTTGAAAAATAGTATTTAGGGGCTTCTGCATGGTCGGCAAACTTATTAGCCAAAGAGCCAAATATGAACATTACAACAATTTGAAAAAAAAATGGGGAGCCAAATCTGCTTGTTTAGTAAACTTTTATTACACTAAATAAGTAGTACACTAAATAAAACTAAATTTCATACTTAATAAATATTTATTAATACGAACAATGTGCTTGCAACTCCTTGGAAAGTTTGAGTAAGTCAGGTTTGTATGTTGTTGTTTTTAATTTTAGGCATGATTTCAAGTTTTCATCAATAAGACGACATCTTAGTTTACTCTTTATAATGCCCATGCTTGAAAAAGATTGTTGGTATGTGGAACCGAAAAGAGAAAGAACAGCAAACGCAAGCTTTTTCAGCTGATCGTAAGAGTCAGGAATACTATTCAAAGTGTTGAAAATGATCATGTCTTCATTCTCCAGGCCATTCAAAGCAGATCACTTGTGCTGTGAACTAAAAAGATCACATATTTTCTTCTCCATTATTTCCAGTTCAACACAAAGACGTTTGAATTTAGAGCGCCATATTTTCTTGTTTTTTAAATCCAGCAATTGTATTTAAATGCTGCTAATGTCAATTTCAAAAGGAGAAAATTTCAAATCGGTTATCGTAGCATTAAGAAGATTTTTGAAAAATACTAAAGTTGCTCTGCTGTTTTTAAATTCCTGACACCTGCTGAGAAATGCTTTCCTCATATTTAAAATTATTGTTTCAAAATGGTATTTATTAATAGAATCGCCAAAAAAATAATTCAATTTTCTTGGCGATGCTTCAGCTGGCGTGGAAAGTGAAACAATGTTTCCCTTTCGAAATCCTGAGCAAAAATGGATAATTTATTTTCGAATGTTATTACTTCTTCTAATATCGAAAAAATTAAGTTTCCTTGCTCTTGTAGTTTACGATTAAGCTGATTTAGATGAGACGTAACGTCTTCCATGAAATAAAAGTTTTGGATCCACTGATCGTCTGTTAGGTCTGGATAGTGAACGCTCTTCTCAAGAAGAAATGCTTTCATTTCAGGAAAAAGGGACGCGAAACGTTTTAAAACGTTCCCTCTTGATAACCAACGTACCTTGTTATGAAACAGAAGATCAGCGTACTCACTCTCCATTTCAAATAAAAATTCTTTGAATTGGCGATGATTAAGAGCTTTAGCTAAAATGGAGTTGATAATGGTATCACTAATTCCATAACTGTACAAATTTCATCCGGAAATGATTGCGCACAAAATGCTTCTTGTTGAATGATACAATGGTAAACAAGTATCTCGTAATTTATTTTTTCTTTCGAAATAGCAACAAACCCTTTTCTAACGCTGGTCATATATTTAGCCCCATCTGTTGAAATCGACACAACTTTATCGAGGGGAATATGATGTTTATCCATACACTCAATTACAGCATTTGCGATATCTTCTCCACGCGTCTGACCTTTGAGTGGCAATATTCCTAAAAGTTCTTCTTTAGGGCCTGAATGAGACATAAATCTTACAAAGTGAAACTTGCGATGCATCATTTATGTCACAAGACTTGTCAACTGCTATTGATAAAGCCGAAACCATTTTCAGATCTTCGATATGTTGGGTGGTTATATTCGAACACATTTTATTTGTTCTATCTTTAATGGTTTTGGCAGACAATGATAACTCTTTAATTCTTTTTAGAATATCTGCTTTATTCTTAAAATCCTGAAATAGCTCTTAGGATGCATTTATAAAACAATTTTTTATGTATTTGCCTTCTGTGTACGGTTTCCCTCTCGTAGCAATCTCTTGGTTAAAAACAAAACTTACCATATTAATATTGCTGAAAAATTGCACCCAGTAATTAAACACAGAAGTTGACGACTCTCGACTCTTCTGAAGTTCCTCAACTGCTTTTTTCCTTGCATCACCGGTGGGATATTTAAGGCTAAATGACGCGTGCTTTCATGTAAAGTGTCTCTCTAAATTTGACTTCTTGTTATGCGCTAATTTCTACTTACAAATAAGACATGTCGGAAGTCCATTCAAGTTTTGAATAAACGCAAAATTCTCGGTCCACTCAACTTTAAATTCGCGGTTTTCATCTTCCGTTTTTCTTTGCTTTTTTGATTGCTATGTTAATTGGGATGCCTATAAAAATATTACAAATATATTTTTTCTAAAGCCACCAGCACAAAATTATAATCATTATTAATTGATGAAAATAAAATTTAAAAAAAATCTTTTTTTAACAAATACAATTTCATTAATATATGTAACTCTACTAAAAAGAAAAATAATTATTTTTTCCATCAATAGAAGAACAAAACTTTTAATCTGACAAAAAATGGAAGAAATATTCGAACATTTGGACAAATAGAAGTTATCGAAAAATCGATTACAAATTTTGTACCGGAACCACAAACATATATAGCAGATGTAATAAAATCGTACAAAAATACCTGCAAGATGTGCAGCTAGATTGAAAAATATAACAATTTTTTTATGAGACATGGCAACGGCAGACACGGTAGATAAAAAAAGACAAAACTGTTCACACTTCAACTGCTGGTTTGTGATGCCAATTTGTACCCCCTCTACTTTAGAAAAAATATGCGCACGTATGCTTGTGGTACCTTTGTATCACACTGGAATACGTCGAAAACATACGAAAAATTTCAGCCGGTAGCTTGCACATGGTTTGTGTTTACGTTTACAAAAACCAGTAAAATTAAACTCGATGTTCGCTACGTATTTTTACACACTAATATAAAATTTTAATTACATAACTATCTTCTAAATTAAACAAAAAATTATACATGCTGTCGATTTATAAAAGAATTTTAATTTATCAAAATAAAATGTAATTTTCTTTCTTACCAAGTTTTTTTAAATGAAAATATTATTGCGCCTTCCGTGGATATTTGTGCCAGAGTCGCACTTAAGGAGCCAAATAGCCACATGCGGCTCGGGAAGCGCACTTTGCCCACCACTGCCCTAGAGGTTAAAATAAGGTAGCTTTAGAAAGGTTAAAATCTATTATACAATTTAAAAATGTAAAAATCTCACATTGTCAAAAAAAAATTTTAGCTTTCCAATTGCCCTTAATTGTGTGTTGTGATTAAATAAAGGTAATAATAAAATTGTGTTTAAAGTACTATAGCTGATTTTTTCTTGAACCCCCAAAACCATCGTTCTCTGGGACGTTACACAGTGTTTGTCATAAACTGCCACTATCCATCCAGAGATGTCCGCGCGTATTCACCTCTTGCTATCAAAAACCATATAAATACACGTTCTTCTGATCTAGACGCATCCATATACAGCATGACTTTACTTTCGATCTATTTCCTCTACCACGACCAGGTGTTACCGTTGGATATCATGTACCAGGGGTGGCTAACCTCTATGGATCAACGTGTCACTTTTTCAAAAGAAATATTTAATGAAATACAGACGTGACGTCAAATAATTCAGACTTCTGACTATTGAGAAAATTATGTATAAAACTAAACTCAAAACTCTTTATTTACTACGAAGGAAAATACGTTTTGCACTGGAGAAATAAATGTTTTAGTTATACGTGTAATTCAAATTAAAGTAACGTTAGAGTGACATCTGTTGTTGCAGATTAGGTGACAAATAACTTATCTTAGGATTGTAAAATTTTATACTTTTAGCAGAATGCATGCTGAATTGGAGTTACTACAAAGCGGTTTCTAAGCGAATCTTACAAGGGGAGGACACGACTAAGGAAATTAATTTGGGGTCCAGAATTTGTCTAATAGTAGTACTCCATTAGAGTGTTCAACCCTCAATGTAATTCCGCCGAATGGCTAGTCAATTCGTAAAAAATAGCCTTCGAAATTCAAGCTTAGTTTTTATACAATTAAGTTTTAATTATCTACAGGGACGCAATGGCACAGATGGTAGGACGCCTGCTTTCTAGGCGGGTGAATAGGGTTAGAATCTCGAGATCAACTTTTTTTTAAATTGATTTAATTACTTTCAAAAGTTTATTCTATCTTTCCAAAATTTCGTTAGTGGCATTTTTACTTATGTTGCTTGTTAACTTTTCTGTTTCATTTCCTTTAAACCTTTTGCTTGTGTTGTAATAAAATTTTGAATCCATACTGAACTGGATTGGAAATCAATCAAAAATGCATTTCAAATTTCTCAATGCAGTTAGGACAAGTTCAGTTTATCAAATGAAGTCATATCAGAGTACATAATAGGGTTTGTTCGTAATACTTTGTAGTAAACATTGTTATTTTGAGATAAAAATGCCCACCATTTTGATTGGTGGCGTTCCCAAAATATTGTATCACGTGCCATTGATTCGCCATCCCTGTCATATACGATATTCACTTCATACCATTCTCTGTGTTCCTGTTTGGTGGCTCTGCTATAGGTGCTTCGCGTGTGTCCACTTTTCATTTGGGCTACCCTTATACGTTTATTTTGTTTTATTTGGTAAGGCTGAGCTCTAAAAATAGCTGGTTATGATACTACAGGCAATATATATATATATATATATATATATATATATATATATATATATATATATATATATATATATATATATATATAAATAAATGGATGTTTGTATGCATGAAAATGCATCACTCCAACACCGTTCAACCGATCACTATGATAATTGGCACGTATATGTACATTTTTTGTGGAGAAGGTTTTGGGGCTATCCTCTTTGTTGCAGATCCCCACCAGGTGGCATTAAAGCACATCAACTTCTGCACCACTCAATCAATCGCCAAGTTACCAACAGGGTCACCAAAAATGAATTCAACTAGGCTCTGTCACCAACATTTCACTATGTTCCCATTGAATCACCATTAAAATGTAAGGAATGGTGTTGCTTTCAAATATTACAATTTTAACGTAAAATAAATGCAACAGAAAGTAATATTAACGAATTGCACATTCAGATATAAACTAATTACACTATTTTAAGCGTTTATTACACAAAATTTGTAACAATGTGTTACTTTTGCTCAGGAGAAGAAAAGTGGTTTCAAAAATCGATCCACAAGGGAATTAAGGAAAAGGGAATTAAATAAAAAAAAATATCTTTTTTATCAGCTATCATATCCACAGACTTAAAATATAACAAATATGGTTTTTGTTAGCTGCTATTTGCAAAAACCTTTTTTTTTTGTTTGCTTAATTTTCAATTCACTTAAACTTAACGTATTAAAAACTTCTTTATCCTTTAATCTGTATTGTTTAACTGTTCAATTCACCCGTGTGAGAAACGTATATACCAGGTAGTACTTAGAAAGAATTGGTAGCAAAAAAACATTTTTTTCAATTCTCAACTTTATGTAAGATTTTATATTCATTTCTTATTTCAAGAAAATAGTTAGCAAAATAAAAATACTTATGAGTGACTGAATTAACCTTTTCCTATTTTTTACTGAACTTTGAATGTTTGAAAAAACTTTTAAGTTGTATTTTACACTAAGTACACGCATATTTATTTTATTAATTACTCATTTAAATATACAATACGTAAACTGTTTTTATCAATTTTAATTCTAAATATTTTTTTTTCAAATGCTAATTTGATTTATTCCAATAATAATTGAAAAATGTATTTACTTATTTTGTTTTATTTAAACTTGAGTAGAAAATTGCTTTTAGTTCTCTCCATTGTGTGTAATATGTTCTTCAATTTTTCCCAATGTACTTAAAACAACTTATTTTTAAATATACTTCTATATATATTATTAGATTAAACGTTATTTTAAAATATGTTTTGATAATTTATATAAAAACAAAATGGTTTTCCAATCCCTGTAAATTTTTATTTAATTTAACCAAAAATCATAGCATTAATTCTTCATTTTAAAATAAAATTAAGAAATGCATAAACGAAACCAATATCTTCATTTAATTTTATTCAGAATGAAGAATTCTCTTAGTTATTTTTATTAAAAATTATTATCTTTTCAGAATTACTAATCATATCCCCAGGCTGTCTCTTTTTGAATTTAAGTATAATTTATTGTGTTTTTAATTAGGGATTTTCGATTTCCAAAGAAATATCTTAATTTAATTACTTTTGATTCATACTGAATAAAAAAATTGTATTTCAAAGAAAAAGTAATATGAAAAAAAGAAAAAAAATCAATGCACAAATGTACGAAAATTTAAATAGCGAGTAATTGGAATTATATGCCTTATTAATAATATCATTGTTCGTTCAATTAAAAAAATGATTGGAAACATAAAAGCTAATATATATTTAATTGTTTTAGAGAGAAGCTCCTATTTTTTAAAATTTATTTTAATCACATACGAGTAAGGAAAAAAATGTTATTACTCGTACTTTTTCTATTCAAGCAAATTATTATAATAACTGTTTTTATAACAATTTGAGCACAAAAAATGCTAAGGCGTTATATTGTAAACTAGTTGCATAATTTTCCATTTCTCCTTGAACTATTACTAATTATTCATATGATGTTAATATGAGAGAAAATCTCATTTATATATATATATACATGGATAATTTCTTTTACACGGTATTTTGCTTAAATTTAGTGTTTCTTTTGTAAAAATCAAATGCTTTACCAATTTTGCTAATAATTAAATTGAAGAACAATGGAAAAGTCAATACGTAGCTTACAAACATACAAAGGTTAGGTGTTTATATCAGTATTTTTTATTGTTACTGTTAATAAAATATTTTTATTATTTTCTACTGGTTAATTTGTTTATGATTTATATCAAAATTTCTTTAATGAGTTAAATGATTTTTTAAATCGCAATTTATGATATTTTGGATGCATTTCTTGAACAAGATAATAATGATTAATTTGAATACAGTGCAATTGAAAAATAAATATTTTTTTTCTTAATTTATAAGTATACCATTTGACTTCTTATGACGATTATTTTCTTTTGCCAAAACATTAATATTATAATTTAAGCTGCTTGTACACAATAGGGGAATTTTAAGTAGTTGCATATTCTAAATTTTTAAAATTCTACTTACTTTAACTATTTCTTATTAATAATTTTTAAAAAAATTGCTTTAAATATTTTCATCAGTTCTAACCTTTAATAGTTTAGAAGCATTAAACTAGTAAAAAGAAACCACTAGCTAGCTTTGTCGTTGTACCTTCATCTTGAGTTGGTTGAGATGAGAATTACACTCTTTGGTTTGATTCCCCAGGAAATCCGAACACAGCACGGACGAAGATGCCATAGAATTATGCTCTAAATGATAACAATAAAAAGCTACTAGAACTTACACATATTAAGTTAAATACAAGAGATGACTATGCGATATGCAGACAAGACAAGCTAAAGTTTAAAAATGAATTCGTACTTATCTGAATGAGATACCCCTCCCTCCCCCGTGGAAAAATTCAGAATCTGACGTAATTCTGTGTTGTAAAAGTAGCTACGAAAATATGGCATTGTCACGTATTAATGAGGCAATTTGATCCAGGAACATCTACTCTTCTCTACAGTCAGTGTGTCACAGGTTCATAGGACCAAAATTTAAGGGGACATTAAAAAGATTCAGATTTGCATAGCAACCCATGGTTGGAAACGTTTTCGTTCTCCTCTAGGTGGCATTGCTTAAGGATCTGCAAGCAAACAGACCTGCATTACTGCTGTCGTTTGAGCTGCCATTGCACGCAGAGATGTATGAAACAGTTTACAAATTCCGAGCTGGCAGATATGCACCTGATTTACAAACTGGAAGAAGGAAATGCAAGATCAACAGAAGGATTGTATATAAAAAGGTACCCACAGAGAGATGCGATGGACCACCTAATGTTTGCTAATGTTTATCACAGTTTGTGTGAATATGGATCATTGTGAGGTAAAATGCATAATGAGGGCGATCCACTGATGACTCGAGCCCCTAACATGGTACTCGGATTCCTACGAACGGTATCCAAATCATTTTATTCTATGCATGAAGCAAATTGTTTTCGATACTGTACTCATCCCACCCTCACTATGCATATTTCCTTGTACAGATCCATGTTCACAGAAATTGTGATTCAAATTTGTGACGGATCAATCCGTGTACTTTCAATTAATCCTTTGGGGAAATCTTTAGGCTATCAATTCGCTTTTATTCACAACCGACACTTTGAAGAAAATATCGGGATATTTAAATTTAGTTTGCTTTATATAGTCTAAGCTTTCAAGCTAGCGAGAGAGAAGGAAAGAGAAAAAGTAAAGAAAGAGGATAGAGCTTGCTATTGATCAGGTATTATAACATTTTATAGAATATTTCAAATATTTGATAGGTGAAATAATTAAAGTGGCCATTGGTCACTAAAACTGAATTAGTGTTAAGGTATCCGACTACGTTCGGAACTGTAATTTTGCAAAAGCATATAAATGGATAATATTTATGATATTTATTACCACTTAGATTTAAAAATGTATATAAAATTGCTTTAAGAATAGTATTACAATAAAAAATAATTTAAGTACAATATTTTGACAAAAAATTAACATAGAATGACCCCTTTTTAAAGTATTCTCCTTTTGTGAAAAATGCTTCTATTATAATAATATTTTGCCTGTATATAGCTCAGACCTCTGTCCAGAGGCTCAACTAGAATTTTTGAAATATATAATTTAGAAGTGGGTTTATTAATGTTTTACGACAACAAAAGGGAGAAATTTTAAGAAAAAATTGCCGATAATTATTTCAATTGGTTGTAACTCTGAAAATAATGTGAATTTTTCAAAAATCATAGTTCAGACTCTCTGGAGAAGTCTTCACTTTACATAAGCAAAATATTATTATTTTAGAAGCATTTTTTATAAAAGGAGAACATTTTGAAAAAAGGTTATTCGAAGTTAATGTTTTGCCTAAATATTGTATTTAAATAATGTTATTTTTGTCAAAATGTTCTTAAAACATTTTTATACATGTATTCTAATCTAAAAACACTAAATATCCTGAAAATTATCCATTTATGAGCTTTTTTTTAAATCATAGTTCTGAACGTATTGGATACCTTAAGTTAAAAGGGATAGTATATTTAATCCTGTAATAAAATGATCGATATTTATAATTTTCTCATAATTCGTGCATCTCGCTGTTAATCCACATATTTATATTGCTTATATTGAAAACATCTCTTCTCGTTGAAATTAATTGAATCAGTGTTGCTATTTTGTGATATCTATAAATTGATTGTTTTTGAATATGGCTAGTGTTTTTTCCCGTCCTCTCACACCACTAGGGGAGCTAGAGATTGGAATTAATCTCTCATAAATTTACAAGCCTCAGGTGGTCCGGTGCATCCCTCAGCGGGTACCTTTCGTGATATAATATTTCTGTTGATCCCGCATTTCTTTCTTCCGTTCCATGAAACAGGAGTATATCTGCCCACTCGGTCTTTGTAAAACGTTCCATAATCCTCTGCTTGCGATGATAGCACAAATGACTGTTGTAATGCAGGTCTGGTTTCTTGCAGGTTTTAAAACAATGCCACCTAATGAAGAACGAAAATGTTTCCGACCACGAGTTGCTATGCAAATCTGAATCCTTGCGATGTCCCCTACCGCACCTTAAAGTAAGTCCCAACGAACTTGAGACACCTTGTATAATTCTCTTTATTATATGATCTGTCTCACTGAATATTAATAAACTTTCACTTGTTTGGAGGCGTTGTTCTAGCTCAAAGTGCCATTATGGCTTAATGGAAGAAAATCCAAGTTGGATACGATCGATCTCTGGTATAACTCATTGTTAATGTTTATCATCATTTTTAAACGAAAAAAAAACACGTTATTAATAATAAACTTTCAAAAGAAGTTGAACGTCCATTTTTTCTCGTTTTACTGTTTTTATTCTGTTTAAGGAAGTTATTCCTGCGGTTTAAGGCTGTTTTCGGTTAATTTTAAAGAAGAGGACCCGAATTTGGAATATTTTTTTTCAGATATAAAAGAAATGAAAAATTAATAGTTCTTGTTTCACTATCCTTTAGAAAGTAGCATTTTTTATCCTACTTCCCATTTTTAACCGAGTTGGTTCATTTTGTGATGTTCCTCCCCTTGGAAGTACATCTCTCGAAGTATCAGCGTGAGCTAGAGGTGTAGGATTAGCGTAAGAACTAGGATCAAACATTATCTTAATATGACTTTATTAAGATATTCAACTTATACCTTTAACAAATTCAATTATAATAATTAATATGAGAGAATCTACGATGACGAAATACGCAACACACAATATATATATTTATAATAATACAATCTAATTCAGACCACTATCTATCTGTGAACCGCTTAATCTGCGTTTCTAATATTAAATAATCAATCCTACCTTATTACAGCTTGGAGTAACGCTCAGTCTTGTCTTTGTATGCAATAGTATGCAACTTGGCGGGTTCCTTCTAATCGAGTACTAATATATGTATCCACGTCACGCAAAACTCATTCAAACTTGAAACACGAACAGTAATAACCATCAACTGCCACAAAACAACATCAATTGTCAAACATTCCTTTACATTGCCAACGCGCTTACTCTAAGATCCTATATTTAAATCCCACTCATTTGCATTTTTTATTCACATTTCATTTCTTGGATTTGGTTGGAAAAGAGTTGCCTTTAATTCTGGCCCAAAGAACCCAAAGGACTTGTTAAAGGAAAGGCGCGTGAGACGTCACAATTTTTTTGGTATAAAATGTGTTTCGCACTTTTTATCCTATACCGTAATGTTTAATGAGCTTTGCCTTCACATATTAAAACAAAAAAAGTATTTACGGAATATTTTGAAATTTTTTAAAAATTCTATATTGTTAACAGAGGTACAAGTTATAATATTGCAAATTACCGTGGAAATTGGGTCATTTTTCTGTCTGAAAATGTGATCGCATTCAGTCATATGTGATTATTCAGTATTCGTACTTTTACCGAAGACAGCCTTAACTGAAGCACATATTAATTCGATTGAAATGGAAATATAAAGATGATAATTTTCTACAACTTGAATGTACTTCTGTAAATAAATTAAGAGGAAATAATTAAAAGTATATCAATTAAATACAATCATAAAAATATTTACTGTCTATAATATATTGTAAAATCACTTTTAATCTTCCATCAAATTAACGAAGTAAGATTATTCTTTTAAAATGGATTTTTTTCCCATCTGCATCTGCAATGGCTTCAAATAATAATATCGTCTGATTACTTTTGATCAATACACGTGCTACTCAACGTGATTCAAACTAGAAAGTTGTTTTTCTTGTGAATAGTTAAAGAAGCGCGAGATTGTTTGTCCCTGACCTAATAATAAATTGATCTTGTGGTCTTAAGAATAACAGTCAGATTATTAACTGATTAGATTACATTTTTTAATTTTTTTTAATTTTGATTGAATTTATTGAAAACTGTTTTAAGTTTTAAAAGACTATAGAATCACATTTAGAATTTTAAGGTTACTGACTACATCCGGAACACGTATGAATTAAATTAAAAATTAATTAATTTAAAAACACGTATGAATGAAAAATTATATACACTCTGTCGCAAAAAAATATATGCACCCAGAAGAAATTGAGCTACATTCACGAAATTTGGTATGCATGTAGTGTATATGAAAATAAACAAATGATTAAAAATTCAGAACAAAATATCATTTTATTAAGCGGTTACAGCTTGCAAAAGGTTAAAAATCAGTAAGTAGTAAAGCCACCTCTGGCAGCTATACAAGCCGAAATTCGGCGTGGCATCGATTCAATTAGATCACTTATGACCCCCTGTGGAAGATCCTGCCATAGTCTTTGCATCTGCGCAGTTAATTCTCCTGTATCTCTCGGGACGGCTGCAGTTGCCTTCCCAGCGCGTACCAGACATGCTCTATTGGCGAAAGATCTGGTGACCTGGCAGGCCATGGTAGGACGTCATATCCTTGAAGACATTGTTGGGAGAGTCGCGCAGTATGTGGACGAGCATTATCCTGTTGATAAATGGCACCTGGGCGACTTGATAGCATGGGTAGTACAATCGGCGTTAAAATATCGTCCACGTATCTGCGAGCTGTCAAAGTGCCTTGAAGAACCACTAAAGATTATCGTGTGTCCCAAGAAATTGCTCCCCACACTGTCACACCTTGTGAAATTGCTGTATGCCGCTCGACAATAAATGCCGGATCGGACCGCTGGCCGGTGCGCCTCCAGACACGTGTGCGGTGGTCATCAGCACTGAGACTGAATCGGGATTCATCACTGAAGATGACACGTCTCCAGTCTGTCACACTCCAAGTTGCCCGAGGTCGGCAAAAATCCAGTCGACACTGCCTATGATGTGGGGTCAGTGGTACGCGTCTTAGCGGACGTCGGCTCCTCAAGCCAACATCGGTCAGTCGTCTCCTTATGGTTTCTCTTGATGGCACTGGATGTCTGGAAGGAGTTAAGTGGCGTTGAATCGATGCTAGCGACGTTGTTGGTGCCGAAGTGGCCACTCTTCTGATTGCACGATCCTCGCGATCATTTGTGTTCCTGGGACGTCCTGACCCTCCGCGACGGTACACTCTACCTTCTGTAATCCACTGTTCCCAACACCGAGCAACTACCATATCGCTCCGACCGAGGGCGGCCGATACGTCTATTCGACCAACCTGCTTCTCCGAGGCCTATTATACGGCCCCTATCAAAGTCCGTCAGCTGCTCGTACTGCCGCCGGTTACGTCTTAGAGGCATCCTAAGTCTCAATATCGTCTATCAAAGTCATCAGATTCGTTTGGATAGCCGTACGGCGCTCGTACTCATGCTTTTAAACTCTCCCAGCTGCGCAACTAATATGCGCATAGCACACTTAGCCTTGTCTCATTGGCTTCGAAATTTTAATCATTTGCATATCTCTTACCAGACTACATTCTTGCCGAGTTTCGTGATTGTAGCTTGATTTCTTCTGGGTGCATATATTTTTTGCGACAGAGTGTATATATATATATATATATATATATATATATATATATATATATATATAATCCAATATAAAAGAATTTTTTCAATATATAATCATATATATACATACACATATAAATAAATTTATGCATATATATACATATACACAAATACATAACAAAAATATAAAAATAGACATATAGTTATATATCTAAGATAACTAAAAGTAGGAAGGAGGCACATAGTATAAAGACAAATTCCTGGCCTTAGGAACCAGGATTGCAGGTTTAAACAAGTTTTGCGGCGCCAACCTTCACCTGTAATTTGTCATACTATGTACCAAGAGGTATATGTAGAATTTAAATATTAAAAATCATTAAACTAAATGACATAGGAACATAAACATAACCTACTAAATCAGAGTAAAACGATGGCCAAGAGTGCAGCAACGTGTTCCCGCCAAATAAGGAGAGCAGAACCGCATAAAGTTAATTGCGATACGATATACGATAATAAGAAATATATATATATATATATATATATATATATATATATATATTTACTTTTAAAAAATCATAAAAATAAAAATCATATAAAATTAGCGTAAAATATAAAAGAAACTCAAAAAAATATATATTAAAAAAAATTTAAAATAAGCATGTGGCGCTATCTATTTAATAATTGTAGGATAAATTAGATATTGTCTAAATTTAAAGAACATGACAAAACATAATAACAGTAAATAATTACAGTAATACAAATTGTATCATAAAAAACCATTATAAATATAATTAAAAAGAAAGTTAGCAGGGTATCCATGTTCAATATAGAGATTAAAAATTTTTCTAAGATTTAAAAAAAATATTAGCTTTATCGCTAACTAATACATTATATTGCGATAAATATAGTTAAAAATAATATTTCTATATATAGATATTGATAATTTAGAATTCCAGAAAGGCACTTTGATGATATTAAAATTAAAGACATCTCTTTTATCATAAATATTACTATGTAGTTTCAAATCCTTAATATACAGCGATACATCTAGGTAATTTGTTTTGATTGGATTATTATATATATATATATATATATATATATATAATGTATGTATATATTTACTGTCACTTGACTTAAAATATATACATAAATTGCTTTCAGAATATTGTTTCAGTTCAATTCGATAGTAACTCTAAAAAGAAATTGAATTTTTCAAAATTCATAGTTCAGGCTTAGTAGAGAAATCTTAGTTATGTTTAAGGCACGTTAGGGACCGTGATTTTAAAATAGCACATAAATGGATAATTTTCATGATATTTAGTGTCCCTTTGATTAGAATACATGTATAAAATTGTTTTAAGGACATTTTGACAAAACAATTGTTTAATTACAATATTTCGACAAAAAATTAACTTAGAATAACATTTTATTCAAAATGTTCCGGTTTCGTGAAAAATGCTTCTATTATAGAAATATTTTGCTTGTATATAGCTCAGACCTCTGTACAGAGGCATAACTATAATTTTTGAAAAATTCACATTATTTCCAGAATTACAACCAACTGAAATAATTATCGGCGTTTTTTTTTTCTTAAAATTTCTTCCCTCTGTTGTCGTAAAACATGGATAAACCCACTCTTAAGTTATATATTTCAAAAATTCTAGTTGAGCCTCTGTACAGAGGTCTGAGCTATATACAGACAAAATATTATTATTATCGAAACGTTTTTCACAAAAGGAGAATATTTTGAAAATGGGTCCTTCTATGTTCATTTTTTGTCAAAATACTGTACTTAAAGAATTTTTTTTATTGTAATACTATTCTTAAAACAATTTTATATAGATTTTCTAATCAAAGTGGCACTAAATATGATAAATTTTATCCATTTATACGCTTTTGCAAAATTATGATTCCGAAGTAAAGCAAAATATTATTATTATAGAAGTATTTTACTTAAAAGGAGAAGGTTCCGAAAATATGTGTATTATCCTTCATTTCTTATGAAAAAATTGCTTTTAAAGATTTTTAATGGTAATAATTTCCTTAAAATAATTTTATATGCATATTCTTTTCCAGTTGACTCTTAATTTCAAAACAATTATTCATTCATACGCTTTTGAAAAATCATGTTCTGAACGTAATCGAGTACCTTAAATTTCACACGCATTACAGAGGGAAAAAATTCAATTTATATATTTTCGTACTAACTCATTTGGAATGAACATAGTTCTACCATTATTAATATCACCACATTGGCTTCTATTTTAATAGAATTAGTATGTATGAATTATTTCATCATTGCCATCATTCAAAATTAAATATCTTTTAAAATTACAAAGAGCAAACAAAGTGAAATACGTTTAACGCGAAAACGCAATATCGGTTAAAACAAAATAAAACAACGGTTCCGACAAAATGCTATGTATTTTTCAAGTGTTTTTTTTATCCCAACACAAAATAAATATCGCTTAACACGAAAAGGTTTCTCTTGTGGGATTGAAAATCACCAGCCGCGCAGATGAAATTAGAGTTGTGAAATGAAAGAGGTGGTTTCCCTTGTTTCGTCGAAAAAGGGTTAACTTGGGTTTGAAATACCCTCGGAACAGCCTAAGACTCGAGCCAATTTTGTTTAGGCTGTTTTCATCCTCTACTACTATAATGCCGCGCAGAAACATCTCATCTCTCATCAGTTGGCTTTGGAATTCGGATCGTAAAAGTTAGATTAAAGATTCTTACTCTAACGCAGTGCTTCTCAAACTTTCAATGTTCGCGACCCACTATTCAATCATGATTTTCATCACGCCCCCCTCCATACAATAACATTGTATTGAATTCAATAATACTACACTTTGACACTAAAGCTACAGAGAGAGAGAACGACTTTAACCTCCTATGTATCACAGACGTATATAAACGTCTCGCTCAGCCATAGCATTAATCTTCTGGACGTATATATACGCCTTTCCGAAGTATGATCTTTTCTGTGCACTGCTAGCCATAAAAATTATTCCTAAAGTTTTGAAATACAATAAAAGAACCTTGACAGTCTTTGCAAAAGATTTACTTATTTCAGAGGATTTTGCTTATTTATTTCTTTTCTCCTCCCCCTCCCTCTCAATAAAACATCAAATACGCACGTTTACGTGGAAAACCGTGGCATTGGGAACCAAACCGCGTAACTTTAGATCGACAGTCAAGGAATTAATTATAAACCGTACACACAAATAATCAAGATAAGTGTTAATACAAGCCCATGGGGCCACTGATATATATCAAACTTGTTCTTAACTTAGTATTGTTAAATTAATAATAAAATACATTGTACAGTACAGGTACTTTTATAAGTGTATTATATCAGTGTAAATGTGTATTTTATATTTTATTATTTCAGAAAGTATTTTGTCTGCTTACTTTCAGTAAATTAATAATATTTTGAATAATCTTTAGTTTTTAACTTTTCAATATGCTCGCGCCCCCCTTGTAGAGTTATCACGCCCCTCAAGGGGGGCGCGCCCCACAGTTTGAGAAACACTGCTCTAACGCCCATATTCACCGCTAACCTGACCGCCGGTTAGAGAGAGGAAACCTGGGTTTCGCTGAAAACGCTATTCACCATCGCAAGTTAATAACTTAACTCCGGTTCAAGTTAAAAAATCCTGACCCAGGGTCACTGCCGGGTTAGTTTTAACCGCACATGCGCAGTAAGCGATTTTTCGAGTGTTTACGTTTGCGTTTTCTTGCCGCAAAACACTACTTTTCTTTGTCATTTCCTTTTTTAAATTTAAATAACACTGACGGATCTGTTGTGGTGTTCGCGGATTCACCACTCCGTCAGTGTCATAGAATTGCCGCGTTATTTCAATATACGCTTCATTTTTTTTTTTCTGCTACTAACAGCATTTGTTTCCCTACATTCTATTATATGTAAGTGCGGCATCTTCAAAGCCAACACCAACTCTTTTTCGTACCGCGTAAAATAAATTCTGTTGGCATTCATTTTAAACAGTTAGTGATACTCGAGGTTAAAAACAAGCTGGCACGAGGCGAATGTAGAAATTGTAGCTCCAGCCGGAAGTCACGTGGTTTATTTCGACCAATGGGAATCGACCAGTAAACCCAGGTTAAGAGAAACCCAGAGTCAAGTAACTGGAGGTCGAAAAAGAGCTGGGAATTGAAGTTCTAACCTGGGTTGACTGCCGGTTACTTAACCCCATGTTTCATCCCTGGGTTAGGTTAGCGGTGAATACGAGCGTAAAAGCTTAAGATTTGTAATGATAATTGTCGGCTCAACCTAACGTTGTTTTGAAAGCTTTAAAGCTTATCTTTTTGCCTCCAAATTCAAGTGTCTTACAGTCTTGTATATAATCAAAGAATATATATTTTTTATGGTATAATCAAGAGATTTTACAAAACATGAAATTTTCCTACCGAAAGCAGTTGTTTTGAAAACATTTATTCGCAATCGAAGCAAATAAAGTTTTTTTTGTCAATTTATTAGATGCTTTTAGATGTAAATGAATCCTAGTAGCTCAGTGGTAGCGTATCTCGCTTCCTCGCCACATGTTAGGGGTTCAAATCCCGGGCTCGGCAAGGTCTCGACTCAGCCTTTCATATCTTCAGTGAGTCGATAAATGAGTACTAGGCTTGCTTGGGAACTAAACACTGATGACTTTCGCATCAGACTGACCATCTGACAGCAACATTTGCATTCATGGTCACGTGTACTGAGTTGGCTCCTATGGGCTGTTGAGTTTAACTTCGATGTAAATAAAATATACTCTAATAAATTTAATTTTGCTGAATATTTGTTTTAGCATTAAATGTATTCTATTATTTTATATATTTACATTTATTATTTACTTATTATTATTTATTAATTTTATTTATATATTATTTTTGTTTATTGTTATCTATTATTATTTATTAATTTTATTTATTTATTATTTTTGTTTATTTATATATTATTTTTGTTTATTTTTATTTATTATTATTTATTTTTATTTATTATTATTTATTTTTATTTATTATTATTTATTTTTATTTATTATTATTTATTATTTATTTATTGAATATTTTAGCTTCCTCAGTTTCGTGTTAAATTATTTTCACTACATAAAATTTTAATTTCTCTCGTTAAAAGTTGCGCTTCGAAACTGTCTCATTTATTTGCCTATTTCGTAAAGTGCACAGGTGTTTAGACTAAGATACACAAATATATATATTTTTTTACTTCTTTCAACCATACTTTCGAAAGCGTTTCTTCTGTCAGCTTAGTAACGAGGCATAAATTCTTTCTCTTTCCGTCACTTATTATCCAGGGAATTTAGAAGGAAACAAATTTCACTCAAGACGTCGCTCCATCTTGATTAGGCGTGATGAAAAAGATTTTTCGAGTAAACAGTGCCACTCTGAATGACTTAAATCTCCCTCTTGGACCCTTGACAGTGATTCGAGAAACAGCTCTGATCCGCCCCTAGGCTTTCCGTTATGGCAACTGCCGAACTGTCAACTTCGAGACCTAAATTTGCTTTGACGATCGAGATAATGGAAAAATATTGATCCTCTACCTGTACTATGACACAGCACGTTTCCGCTTTTCATAATCTCTAACCTATACTAATATTTTCGGAAATTGTTGTGGTGGACGCAGAGACGTTTTCCATTTTCCTGTATTTTGAAAGACTCGCCGACAGACGTATGAGTGTAAGGAAATTGCGAAAAGGAGGATAATATATGTTGATATCTATTTATAATTCTGTTGTGATACAACGGAACGAAACCATGTACATTTGTTAATGAGAAGTAAATGTTTTGATACTGATATTCGAGCTCAGACTGGGATATTCATCTGTTGCCATTAAGCAGAAA
The DNA here is from genome assembly GCA_019973935.1 of Trichonephila clavipes. NCBI lineage: Eukaryota > Metazoa > Arthropoda > Arachnida > Araneae > Nephilidae > Trichonephila > Trichonephila clavipes. The sequence continues at coordinate 41,924 of BMAU01013212.1, forward strand.
TAATTTCCAGTGGGACATAGAATCCATATTCGAAAATGTATTGTTTGTGTACATTTAGAAGGAAACAGAGAATATGTTTGTGTGTTTTCCCATATTTGCATAATAGAACGTTCCTAGTTAAATGTAGATGTTTTTCATTTCAATGTAAGATTTTTTTCACTGACATTGAGTTTAAAAATTTTCAGATATTATCATATAAGGTATTAATTTTTTTTACTGCTTACAGATTTAGTATTTTAAGATGACATTTCTATTCTTAGATGAAAATAGAATCAAATCGTTTCCCTTTTCTAGTTAGGATGGATGGATGGATTGATCGATTGAATATTAACGTCGCACTATTCAGTTACATGAGAGCTTTTGGCGACGGACCAACGTAATTTTGAATCATGGGCAAGTGACGTGGACGACACCTGAGCTGGCACCACCCTCTCCTAACTACCACACCACACCAACAGGAGGACGTTTCAGCTCTCTTAGCGTGCATCGCTGCCCTACACGGTGGGTCTTTAGTGGTACAGGGCTCGAACTCATGACATGCTTACCATGATCTGATACCTTGACCACACTGGGCTACCGCAGCCCCTAGTTAGGATGAAAGCCCAGTAGCTGAGTGGCAGCGCACCATCCTTCCACGCCACTGGTCTTGGGTTCAAGCCCCGGCTGGGCAGGGTCGACTCAACCTTTCAACTCTTTAGTGGGTAGATAAATGAGTACCAAGCTTGCTTGGGAACTATACACAGGGGATTTCGCGTCAAACTGACCATCTCACCGAAACATCTGGTTAGAAACCTCAGTGCCCAAGGTCATGAAAATTGACATGGGCACAGTAGGCCTTGACCTCTATGGGCTGTCGCTCCACTGAGATTAGTTTTTAGTTAGAATCACGGAGCTACTTTGTGCAAAGGTAAAATTCAGTTCATTACAGTTTTAAACTTCTCGTGTTTAGATTACAGTAAGTCGTTGTCTGTAGTACCTACTCCTGAAGTTCGTTGAAGTTCCTGGGGGATCCGAAAGCAACATGGATGGAGAAACTATTAAATCGGACAAGAAATTATTACAAGCATGTATTCGCAATAATTTACTTTTATACATTTAAACGTTAGAAATGACTACGTGATATATGGACAAGTCAAGTAAAAGAGTAAAAATTAATGGATACTTATCTGAAATGCGTTGCCACCTCTAAAATCCTTCGAAAACTTCAAACATTCTCGTAACTGCGTAAACCATAATTCAGAAACTAGTAGGCGTAGCTATATCTTCCACACACAAACACACATTTACTATTATTCTACTATAATCTTCTACATTGTAAACTATCTCATTCTCACTACTTAAAACGTTACAAATGTTGGATAATTAAAGCTTAAAATAGTGTAAATAATGTATGCCTGGACATTCAATGCATTAATATTACTTTCTTTTGTATTTATTTTATGCTAAAAATGTAATAATTGCAAGCAACGCTGTCTCTTACTTTATAATGATATTTCAGTCAGAACGGTGAAATATTGGCAATACAGTGAAGTTGGCATCATTTTGTGCCACCAAATGTAATGGTTTGGCGACCATTTTTGGTGACTTGTTTATTATATGGATAATTCTGGAATTTACGAGAAAAACCTATTAATATCACGATCTATGACGTAAGCGGATCTATCAAAAACCTGCTGCTGCCTTTGTTCTATATTCTGCAAAAAATACTATTATTACTCTTTCATAATGCAATTCTGTGGAAATTAATTGTTTCAGGAGTAAAATGAACACACAAACATATGTGATACCATATTATATTTTATGTTATCCAAAAGGGAATTCAAAAAAGAAATTTCAATAAAGGAGATAATACAAAACTAATAATACTTTTTTTTAAAAAAATCCTCTTACGTTTAAGTTCTTCAATATATGTAGCGGTGCACGTGATATAAATATATTATATTCAAATATATATGTATAAATATACCATTCGAGAGTGATTACCAGCTATGAACTTTTTGAAATTACGATTGAGGTGGGTTGAGTTCAATATTTTAGTTTTCAATGGTACTTTTTGTTCGAATTCTTCAAAAATCTATAGAAATGTTTACAACAAGCAATATCCTAAAATGGTGTCGGATGTTACACATAAATAAACAACCTACGAAAGAAAAACAGAAAACCTTTTAGCAAAGCTGTTTTTGTCATTTGTCAAGGTGAGTTTTCCGCTCAACTTTGACTTCTTTAAGAGGCCATCTTTCTCCAAATAACGATATGGAGTATGTATATATACACACACAATTCTTCAACCTTGAATTTTGAGTTTTCCTTTTTTCTTTACAGTGTACTTGCATTAAACATTACTCGTCTTTAATCCATATTATCCACTTATTTATATTGTCGGATATTGTTTTATATCTGAAACAAAAAAAAAAAAAAGATTTTTAGGAAGTTATTTTGCAAAGATGAAAAAATACAATAGAAGTGAACTTGACATGTCTATACCTAAATGATTATATCGAAAGGAATTATTTTGAACAATTCTTAAGATATATGCTTTTACTAATTACACTTTGATGGAAAGAACATCAAACACTTAATATAATTCAATTATTTTTATGAAAAAAAAATGATAGAAACACGTTGATAAAAGCGATAATTAAGAGAGATAAACAAGAAGAACGAAAAGCTCGAATAAGAAAGGAGAAAAGAAGTCAAACAAAATCGCCGACGATTAACAGTATGTTGCTCAACCTGAATGGATGGGATTGTGGTTTGATTTTTATCAACGACGTAATTTTGAAGCTGATCGATGGCTATGTGACATACATCGAAATTGGGAACCTCGGCCAAGTAAATAGGATGGCACTCGAGCTGGCACCTACTCTTCGAATTCCCTCGCCAAACCAAAATCTGGCTCCATAGGAAAATATTATGATGTATTAGTACTTATCCACTGTGATGGTTTCGCCTGATTATAGAAAGCTGTTATGGGTCAGACCGGCTGAGGACCACTAAACAGTCACCATAGCATTCTTTTGATGGAGTTTTGGTTTCGAGAAGTGTATTGGAGGTTTGTTGGCATCCAGGCACTGCGCAGGATATCGCTGATTGTCGTACAAAATAAACTTTTCATCACACGTTGCAAGACAATTGGAGAAGTGTAGAAAATGTTTCAAAACGTTTCTTTTTGATTCTTATACAATTCATGAGCAACCCTGTAATGACCTCCCACCTGGGAAAACCATCTCTTCATCTACTCGACCTAAACCTATAGGAGGTAAAGATTGATGACGCAAACTAGCCATGAGAAATCCAATTTATTATTACCAAATATAATAATCTAGGACAAGCCAACTATAGAGGAAAAATCTAGAGTGATATAACGATAGCTTAAACCCCTACGTGAATAAGCGCATGAAATCCTAGTAGCTTAATTTACTCAAAAATATATCTTAAGTATCCTAACCTCCTTAATTTATTTTAATAGCTAAATCCCGTCCTATTATCACACGTCTTAATTCCGATCTTAACCGTAACAACACTGCTTTCAGCGCAACTCAGCTTCTTTTCCTTCTTTCTCGATTACTACTCTTCCACTATATATATACTAACTAATCTGCATATCAAAGTTTCTTCTTGAGAGGGATGACAGTGAAATAACTCAATTGTTGGCCCCAAAGATTCCCCAAGAGAATTAATAGAAAATCATGTTAAGACCCGTCACATTCCATTTATCCATTACTGTAGCTTCTTCAATCTCATTTAGATCATGGGAAATGGTTGTAGGAGTTAAGCCTAGGTCTTTACTGGGATTTTCTTCAACTATCGCTCGTAGAACTTCGTTGTCCACGAAGTGTCTCCGGCTTCACTCGGTCTTCATTTGGGAGACACTCATCACCATTCGAACACTCTCACCTCATTCGAACTTCGTGTACCAACGTCGAATGGAACATTCGTTTACTGAGCCATCTCCAATTGCGGCATTCATTTTTCGGGCAGCTGTTACAACGTTATAATCACTCTTCTACTCATACAAAGATACTACTCTAAAACCTCAAGAAATCATCCTATGATTAAGTATGTAAAATCAAAGAAAAATTACAATAGTTTTAACTAAAATATGAAATGAAGTAGATTAAGGTGTGTGTGTGTTAGCTTTAAGATATGTAACATATATGCATATATAAAAAAAGTCATTAAAAGAAAATCACAACATTTACAACCTAATACAAATTTAGTTTATTTTTGAAACTGAAATAGCCATCAAATTACGCATTACATATTACTCTACATCTTTTTTCTTTTTCTCTCTGCATCAGATGGTGTATGTCCAACAATCCCCAAATCTTATCTTAACATGTATTATTTGATTTTACAGCAGTGGCCAAAATTGTGGAAACTTTTTTAAATTATGTTTTTTAAGTTTGTATGCTTATAGAAAATTCTACGTTGCACAAAATGCAGTCTTTAATATATCATTTTAAAGAGAATTTAATACAAAAAACACGAAATTCAAATATTTGCAAGTAAAAAAAAGAAATACTTCAATAATTATCGATATACATTAGATACTGAAGATAGCAGTGAGTTATCAATGCTTAGTTGTGTAGCCTTTGTTTTTTATTACAGCTTTGCATCTACGTTTCATTGAGCTTAAAAGAGTTTCAAGCTCTTCCTTCATTATTATATGAAGTCAGGAAACAATTTATCCTCAATTAGTTCCTTTTAATTTCATGGCTACTTCATTCGAACAAGAGTTTTCAAACGGTGCCACAGGTTTTCGATAGGATTGGATTCAAGACGGTTTTCTGGCCAGTGCAACAATGATATTTAGTCAAGAAGCAATGGCATCAAATAAAAAAAAGATTGGACATCTAGAAAGAGATGTGGGACGTGAAAGTGGTTTTTCCTATGTTAAAATTGCAAGACAGATGGGTGGTTCAGTGACCACATTTACAGACTGAAAGTTTTGTTTAAGATGTCGATAGACAAATTTAATTAAAACAAAGCAGAAGAAAGTAAAAAAGGAGCCCCACATCTGTTGATGACAGAAGAACAAAAATACTATGTCTCCAAGATTAAATAATGTCATCAACAGTCATCAGAATTTATGTGAAGGATGCTGATGCTTCTGTCAGTTTAAAAGCAATCAGGGGAAGATTAGCAGACGTTAGACTAATAGAATTCCCCTAAAAACGCCTTATCTCAATTTACAGCAGCACTAAAACGACTACAGTGGTCAAAGGAGTACATTAATTTGATAATTTGTTAGTGGTCCCAAGTTACATGAATGGATGAAACTAAGATATCGTTATTCGGTAATGATGACCGAAAATATGTAAGACGTAAAATAGGAGAAATGCTGCATCCCGACTGAATCCAGGCAACTGTGAAGTAGCCACATAGTTTTAAGATTTTGTCATGCATATCAGCAGATGGTATTGGTTGCCTTCATATCATCGATGGGATACTGAATGTTCGAAAATACATTGACACCATTCTAGAACCCAAACTTCTACGTTCCATCAGGAATCTATTTAACAGCAATGCTTCGATTATTTTTCAGCAAGATTCTTCTCCTTGCCTCACAGTAAAGTAATCAAAAGAGTGATATCGTTCTAATATCATTGAGTTGTTGCCCTGGTCAAGAAACAGTTCAGACCTCAATCCTACCGAAAGCTTATAGCACCGTTTGAAATCAATTGTCCGAATGAGCTACCCATGAAATAAAAAGGCACTAGTTGAGAATATAATTGTTCCCTGCCATCATATAATAACGAAGGAAGAGCTTAAAACTATTTTAAGCTCAATGAAACATCGATGTGAAGCTGTGAAGAAAAATAAAGGCTACCCATCTAAGTACTGGTAACCTATTGCTATCATCAGTATCTAATGTATATCATAGTTATTGAAGCATAACTTTTTTGCGTTGCAAATATTTCAATTTCGATTTTTGTATTGAATTTAGTATTACATTCTCGTAACATTTTCTATAAGCATACTAACTCACAAAGCATAACAATTTTAAAAAGTGTCCACAATTTTGGTCACTACTGTATATTTAATATTTATATATTTTTTTTTCATTTTAATTTAATACTCAATATTCCCTTTTAAGTATCATATGTTGGATACTTGAAACAAAATTCTAAAATAAAATTTTTAATATAAACACTAAAAATAGATTGAAAATTTAAGATTTTCTCAATTTACACTGCTAGCCACACAGAATGCAACACCAAGAAGGACCAGAGATATCACAGCAAAATTTATTTGTCAGGGAACATGTTGTACAGAGATAAAACGATTGAAATTATAGCGTCTTGTGACATGTGAATGATGACAAAATCAGTAGTTAGTGTAGTCACCATTATTGGATATAACGCTGCCACACGCTTCGGCATAGAATCAAAAAGGATTTGCATGCATCCTTGGGGTACAGCAGTCCCTGCGACTTCCACATATTGCCAATGTTCATCTGGTATAGCAGCAGGTGGTGTATCCCGGGCCAGTTGTTGTGAAATCATGCATCACACGAGTTCGGTTGGCGATATATCGGTAGAACAAGCAGGCCAAGGAAGCAATTTAAACTGATATAAGAAGAACTTTTGGAAATTGCGTGCAACGTGTAGCCATACATTAACCAGTCGGAATATGGCTGATGGCAAACTCTGAATATATGGGAGTACCATGGGCTCCAACACTTTAGTGATGTAACACTGGCTGTTCAATGTACCGGCAATGCATACTAAAAGGGTGTGGCAGTTAAATCTAATATCACCCCAAACCATGATACCGGGTGTAGGACTAGTGGGGCAATACATAACGCAACAGTTCAGCAGTCTTTCACAACGTCTCAAAACTGGAATCCGACTACCGTGATGTTGCAGGCAGAAGCGGGATCCATCCGTAAATGCAACGCCTTTCCGTTCTGTTGTCCTTGACCACCATTCATCGCGCCATTGGTGGCGCCAACGTCTGTGGTTTCCAGTCAAGGTTAAAAGAAGTAATGGATGTCTTGCGCACATTCCTCTCTATTGCAAACAACATCGAATGGTACGAGCAGGCACCGAATGATGCAAAATATACTGAATCTGTTGTGCTATGGCTTGTGATGTGGCTGCGCGATCAATCACTGCCGGGCGCAATATTCTTCTGTCATCACAGGCAGTGATGCAATGAGGTGGATGCGATAGGCCCAGACGGTAAGTCGCTTCTTTTTGCATTCAGCAATATCAAATCCGCAACTCAGCTGCTTGGTTCAATCCAACACGTTAATCACTTTCTCTAAAGGATAATCCGCAATCTCTATAAGCTGCTATTCTACCTTGCTGGAATTCAGAAACTTGGCCAGAAGACCAATATATTCCACAATGCGTAGGTAAACAGATTACACACAAAAAGAAAACTGTTGTATTTTAAATCGCCTATCTGTTTTCTCCTAATATAGCACTTGCTGGTGACGCTACGGTCACCCGTAAAGTGCGTCTGCGATATAATGTTAATGATTTACATATTTAAACGCCGCCAATGCATGGTGAAAATTTAATATAGCTTACATGCTTCCTTCAAAGTGTTGCATTTTGTAAGTCTAGCAGTGTATTTTTCTAGAATTATTCTTTACCGCGACTATTTGCAGCCATTTATGGTAACATACCTTATAACAATGACGTTAGATAACACAAACAATAGACTTCACCACAAGTACATAAATTACTCATTATACGAACATAATGAAACGAGAATCTCAGATGGACTGAATCTATATAAATAAAAATGAATCTTTGTGTATATGCGTGTCTTATGCATTCCTAAGCTGTTAACCGATTATGATGAAACTTTGGGAAATGATTAGACGCATGCACGCGAAGCTTTCAGAATTAGTAAAATTGATCCCTAAGGGGCGTTGTGGGTTCTAAATAGGCGTTAGAGATATATATTACCGTTTCTGAACTATTAGATCTACAAAATTGAAATTTGGTGGGCATGTTCCTTTCATGGAGTAGAGTTTCTGTAGAAAAAATGTTTTGTGAAAATTGACCTCTAAGAAGACGGGGTCTTAAGGTACTTAGAGAAAAATATTCCCGTTTTGGAACTATTAGACCCCTACATGCTCGAAATTTGGTAAGCTCATTCCTTTCATGGGGTAGATATCCGCTACCAAAAGTGTTTTGAGAATCGCCTCGAAAGGTCGTTGCGAGGGCTTAAGGGTCGGTAGAAATGCATGTTAACGTTTTTGAACTCTTAGACGTAAAGACTTAAAATTTTGTTGGCAAGTGTTTTTTTTTTAATATTGATCCGCTAAGAACTAATTTTACATAAATGGAGTGCTATTGGGGGAGAGGGGAATTACTGGGACTTATTTATTAAAAAGATTTCGTTATCAAACTACTACTTACCGTAATGGAATTTAGTATGCATGTTACTTTTGTTGAATGGAAATTACCTAAGACAGGATTTTACAGAAATTGACTCTTATTGGAGAGAGGAAATATTTTCGGCGTTTTTATAAAAAGAATACCCATTTTGGAGCAGCTATATTTACAGTAATGAATTTCGGTATGTCTCTGTTGTTAAATTGAACGGTTGGCTGAACGGGTCTTACATAAATGGACTCTCTAAGGTGGTTACTGGAGCTTCTTGATAAAAAATTCCATTTTGGATTTATTAGATTTAGACTTGAAATTTGGCAAGCATGTTTATTTTATTGAGTAGAGATCCACAAAAAATGGGTTTTGTGGGTACTTTCAGAGGTGGTTAGGAGAGGATAAAAAATCATTCTATTTCAATTTTAGAAATTATTATTTGAAAATACTGTCATCTCTCTCTTTTTTAAAATCAAGAATTATATGAATATTCTTAAATACAATTCAATTCTTAATGCTAAGATATCATATTATATATATATTCGTATAACATCATGGTAAACCCAGTGAAATGGGTGGTAATGGCTAGTTTTCTATATTAATTTATGATGAAATAATGATTTCTTCGAGGATTTTTTTTTTCGCGTTAACTAAAAATTCCAGAAAATACGAGTGTCTTTAAACCTTAAATTCAGGGACTTTTCTTATGATGCTAATTTACTATTATTCTTGAATTATTTCACACATAACAATATTCTTTCACGAATCTCTTAATTTACGTTACTATGAACCATTATTAATTACAACTTTTCTTGTGGAACCCTTCAAAACCTCTTCCCTAAACAACGGTCGGAACGTAATTTTGCGTCGATATACGAGTACATACATTAAAGAAAAGACTTCACATTTTTATAGTAACAACAGCAAACAACAGCAACAATAATGTAAAGAATGAGAAAAAATTCTCTAAAATTATCCGCAGGATTATTTAGAATTTTTTTCTTTTATGTTTTTTTAATATTATCGCAAAAATTAAAAATTTTAATAAATAACTCTGAAATTGTATCTATTACTGATATTATAGGCTATTAATACTAATTATATTAATAGGTTATATTTACTGATATAATAGGCTATCAATATACATAATATTTCATAAGTAGTTGTATAGTAAGAAATGAGGTTAATTTTATACTGTCGAACAGTTTTGTCAAATCAAAGCATTGTCAAATACCGCAGAAGTCAGCGAACGGTGGAAAACGTCTCTGTGGATATTTAAATAAGATAACAATGGCAACAATTGGCGACATGTTTTGATCTGGTGAAGTAAGTCGGTGGTATTATACATAAGCTCCGAAATGAAAAATAGCTCTTATCTCAGAAATTAAAACTTTGATACAAGAAAAATAATTCTTATAATTACATGTCAATAATTATGAACGAAATAAACAATCATTATGTAAATAATATCTATATAATTTAAAATATAGATACATGAATGTTATTATATCCTTTGTTTGCATCTTCTATTCAGAGAAATCCAAAAGCCCTCGTATAGTTGAACAGTGCGACATTAATATTCAATCAATCAATCTCTATCTATCTATTCATAGAAAATGGATTATTTAATGCTTCAACGGAAATCTAAAGCCTTGTATTGTAACTTATTTATAGCGCTATAGGATTAGCAATTAATATTTAAAAAAATTTTAAATTTAAGTTGAAAAGTCTTTGAACTTTGCAGGTTAAGAGTTAAAAGCTACTATCATTAAATTACACTCATGTCCATAAATTAAGGATAACTCAGAATCACACAGAAATTAACTCTAAAATAAAAATTTCACCTGTAGAATTATCACACATATCTTGAAGAAGAATATGCAAATTACAGGAAACCACCAAATGGAGCGGTTAGTACGTCACAATGACAAGAGTGTAAGAGAGGGGTATAAAAGGAATGGTGGCAAAAAGGTAAAATTGTTCACAAGCCTTTCACTGCAATAACCGCATAGTTATGGCACAAAGAAAGCATTTGGGTGATTCTTTACGTGGTAGAATTATTGGACAACTGGAATGTGGACGTACCCAGCTGGAAGTATCCAAGGAGCTTGGAATTGCCCAGAGTGTCATCTCCAGACTTTGGCAACGATTCCAAGATGATGGTAATGTGAGTAGATGTTACAGCACAGGTCGCTCCTGAATTACAACGCCGAATGAGGACCTGTAGTCGGCAATTAGTGCCAAAGAAACAGACGGAGCATAGCATCAGACCTTTCTCGTCAGCTCTCTTCAGCTACCGGTACGACAGTTTCAAGGCAGACCGTGTAGAGACGCTTAGAGCACATTGGTCTATATGCTCGTAGGTCTGTCAGATGTGTTCCACATACCGCAACTCACTGTCGCCTAAGATTAACCTGGAATAAAGATCATGCATTGTGGACACCACTACAGTGGTCTTGTGTGATGTTTTCCGGCGAGTCCAGGTTTAGTTTGCCCGCCGGACTTTGATATGGAGAGCGCCAGGTACCCGTTACCACCAAGAGAACACCAATGAACGACACCGTTACGGTGGTGCAGGATGGCTCGTTTGGGGAGGAATTATTCTTGGTTCCCGAACTGACATGCATGTTCAGAGTGTAATGATGACAGGAAACATCTATCGGGATGTCATTCTAGAACAACATGTACGTTTGTTTCGGGGCGCCATGGGAGCTGAATTTCAGTTTATGGATGACAACACCCGTTCTCACGGTGCAAACATTGTAGACAAATGCCTTCAATCGAAGGATATCACCCGTATGGATTGGCCAGAGTAGTCAACGGACTTGAGTCCAATAGAGCATGTGTGGGATGTGCTTGGCCGACGAATTGCAGCCCGTCAACCCCCTCCCACCTGTCTACCGAAACTTCGGAGGGCATTGCTTGATGAGTGGTGTAATATTCCCCAAGATCAGATTGATAATTTGATACTCAGAATGCCTAGGCGTTGTAAGGCCTGTATTGCATCGTCCGGGAGACATACTCCGTATTAACCATCATACTAACCATGTTACACTGGTTTTTGTAAATAGGTTCTTTTTTGAAATTTGCTCCAGGGAGTAAAAATCGCAATTTTTATTAATTATGTCAAACATATAGCATCTTTTTTGCTCTTTACCTTTTGTTTAATAAATAAACTTTACAAATATGTCAAATTTGTTTTGCTTCTGTCTCTTTCTTTGCCTGAACTTCATTATTCTTAATTTATCGACATGAGTGTATTTAATTAAGACAAAATTAAAATTATGTACTCAACACACAATTTAATTCGAAAATTGAAACCAGCATACAATTTCCAACATGTGTTGGGCACATGATGATAAGTCTTTGTTTATATTCTTAAGCAAGTCTGGAGTAAATTATTTAATTTATTTATAATTAAAATTTGTTTATTCAATAAATTTAGAATATCTTAAAAATTACATTTAATTGTTTTCTTGAGATCCTTTAATCTCTATTTGTTTTGAAATGTATTGAATTCGACAGGGATCGACAATATTTTAGCTGCTGTGTGCCAAACCAAGCTACAAGTATGATTTAGGAAACCGCATAGTAGGAATTATTTCAAATAATGTGATTATCACGGCAATACATGCAGAATTAGGGAATAGAGGTAAAAAATGCAGATTATACATTAATTACGCATAATTTAAAAATATTTATAAACATACACATATATATATAAGCAACATGAAATGAAACTTCTCGTTAATACGCATGAGTCAAAAAACTAAAATTGCTCATACATTACGTGTTATGAATCTGATAAGCATATATTTATTACAATTAGAAGTAAGCAACATAAAATATATGTATTCTTTCAATATTATTAAATAAAATAACACTGAAAATCGTGTTGCTTGCCAAATTTGGCATGCGTGTGTAATAGATTGCCAAAGCCTGTTATATGTTTTATTGCATGCAGTTATTCAGCACAGCTTAACCATGACATATGCATTACTTTTAAATCAGATTTCCGCAATGTATATGTAGGTAAGGACATAATGGTACTTATCCAAAGTAACTTCATAAGATAATTTAAAAGGCTCTCAGAATTGTACCTAAATCGAACCTCCGGACTCTATTTTAACTAACATAATTGTAAAACTAAATGTACACTCATAGACAAAAAAAAATTAAAACACCAAGGAGTCGTGAAAATGAAACGAAATTTTACATGCATAATGGCTACCTTGATATAAGTAAATGATTAGAAAATCAAAGAAAAAGGATCATTTATTTCAGAAAAAGGCAAAAGTACGGAGGATTTAATACTCTGCTGAACCCCCTCTAGCGCGAAAGCACGATGCGGACATTGAAACATACAAGTTCTGTATGATGTCTTGAGACATTTCGTTCCATATTTGTTGTAATTTTGCGTATAGTATCTAGTTCATTCAAATTCGTGGAATGCCCAACTCGTCATCCTAAATGATCCCAGATATGCTTCTTTGGAGACAAATCAGGAGATCGGGAAGGCCTTGAAAGGGTAGTAACAGTGCGGAGACAGTCTTGTGACACCCTGGCCATGTGAGGCCGATCGTTGTCTTGTTGAAAAATGGTGCCTGGGAGCCGTTGCATGAGTGGCAACACATGTGGTTGCAGGATGTCATCGACATACCGTTGGGGTGTCACGGTGCCACGGATCAATACTAAGGGTGACCGTGTATTGTAGGCAATGACACCTCATACCATCATACCAACTGTGGGAGCGGTGTGTTGCTGTAAAGTAAAAACAGGATTGAGGCGTTCACCACTGGGTCTCCACACACGAACACGATTGTCATCCTGCTGAGATTGAATCCGGATTCGTGGCTAAAAACGACCTGATTCCATTCCACTGCAGTCCAGTTTCTTCGTGCGAGGTTCCATCGCAAACTGCGATGTCGATGGATGAGCGTCAAAGGAAGCACACGTAATGGGCGCCGCGATCCCAAATGTCCTTCAGCCAGGTGCTTTCGTATGGTTCGAGAAGACACAGGGGCCCCTAATAAAGACGCTACCTCCTCACAGCACAATCAGAGCGGCCTAATTGACGTATTACTGGCCTAGCTGACCACCCAGCTTCAACCATGGCGATGATTATCCGCCTCTCAAACTCAGACAGCTGCTCATAATGTCTTCGAAAATGACATAGTGGCATGTATACCTCAGCTCTTGCTTTGTAAATGATACAGCACTCTCAAACAAGCTTTGGTTACTTGTTTTATGCTCCACGGAGGACAATATAAAATGCCCTCTACCGGCTATACGTAATGCTCAATCACGCTGCATTTCTAATCATTTGCATATCTCCCCGACATGTACCTTCATTCCAAGTGTCGTTACAATCCCGCACTTATTTCTTGGTTCTCTAATTTTTTATCCTTGAGTGTATATAACAGTAATAGTTATTTATCTTAATAAAGAAACCAACTTTATCTTTTGATCTTGAAATATGAATATTTTTATTAAAGCTTTATATGACTCTTTGGGGCGTCATCAAAATGATCAAAGACAAAAGCTTCATAGACAGCGATGCTCTATCAAATTGCCACTCGTGTCCAGGTTTCACTAAGCATTATTACATGGAATATTAGGTCTGCTCCATAGTAAACAAAATTTAGCCTCAAAATCTTGGTTGGGAAATTATGCTGTTCAGGTAAGATGCCACACTTGTTGTTTAGATGGAACTCAAATTATAAAAGATGCCAACCATCCGATATAGTAGTTAGTGATTCTGATTGCGGTGCCGTAGAGGCTGGGTTCGAATCCCGGATAAGGCATGGATGTTTATGTTGTAATCCTTATCTTCTTCATGATATGTGTTTCACGCTTACTTCTATGTAAGTCCCCTGTGTGATATTTTGTGGTGTACGGGGTTATAAATGTTCTGAATAAAAAAATTATAAAGGGTTCGTTTCCATTAACATCGACGCACTATGAAAGTAACTTTAGCTGGTTTTCAATGCAATACAATAAATGTATACTTTGACTAACACTTATTTTTAAAAATTTATAAATTGTACGAGAATGATTCTGAATAGAGAAGAGTAATCAAAAACTACACTTGCGTCTTCTAGTACATGATTATTGAACATTAATTATTAATACGACATTTGGAGATATATATGCGCTAGCAATTATTGTGGCAACATATAAACATGCATGTACTAACTGCATGTAAACTGATTTTCTTACGTTATTAAGGAGTGTTGGAAAGCTAAAATCTTATTTTTTTGACAATTTGAGATTTTTACATTTTCAAAAACAGTATACACTCTAGGATATTTAGAAGCCATTAAAACGTATTTTTAAATAATCATTGAATTTGGGCTACGCCTATTTTAATATTAAACAAATTACTTTGTTTTTGCTTAAAAGTGTACCGACTAATATAAACCAAAACATGTATCTTTTATTTTAAATTGAGCTTTTTATTTTTTTTATTTCCTAGTCGATTAGATTCTCACTGTATACATGAAAATCAATTTATCTCAAAATGTAAATTTTAATGTGCGATGTACCTTTTCTGAGAAACTACTGTTCGCAAGTATGTAAATTTTTTATGAATTATTTATAATGATGTCTAATATATACTAAAATGAACTTTTTGTAAAAAACTCAAAAATTTAATTTTTACAAATTTTTTAAGAAGAAAAATGGGTCAAATTTCGCAATGTTTGATAAAATATTTCATAATTTATTAAAAAATTCAAAATTAGCTAAAAGCTCATTTTAGTATAATGAGAGAGGTATACTTTAATAGTATAAAAAGTTTCAAGCACATACATAAAACTGATTTTGAGAAAAGGTACATCGAAAACAGCCAATTTAACAATGTCAGTATAGAGAAAGAGAGAAGTTTCCAACTCCCCTTAAAATGAAAGTTTACTGGTTGCGATCAATTTGTCAACAGCAAATATGTACATATACAAATTAACAAATATTAGCTATAGTTTGCTTCTATTAATTTTATGTTTATAAATCAGTTTATAATAGCATATGTATAAAAGTAAAATATTTTGAAAACTTGATTTACATCAAAAGTGGCTTACAGTGAGTTTTCGCTGAAAAAAAAAAGAAGATTGCATTGATTAAATTGGTAGAAGATGTACAAAATAATTTATATGAAATTTCTACTTATACATATATATATATATATATATATATATATATATATATATATATATATATATATATATATTTCACTCTACCATCTATGGTGTGTGTGTGTTTTCAATCTAAATACATATCCTTCAAGAGCATCTTGGGAAAAGTCCAACAAGCGAAAGGCATGACTAAGGAAATTCATTTGGGGGCGAAACTTTGTATATATCAGAATGACTCCCTTAGGATGTTCAAACTTTAGTGTAATAGCACCGAATGGGAAGTCAATTCGGAGAAAATAATCTTCGAGATTCCTGCTTAGCTTTTATACAATTACGTTTTAATTACTACTAGTGACGCAGTGCCATAGGTGTGTTATACCTGCCTACCTCGTTGTCGGGTAGGGCTCGAATCACGCGATTGACCTGCAGACTTTTATCCCAATTACTTTAATTATTTTGCAAATAAATAAATTTATTTAAAAAAGACTTAGTAAATAGTTTACATAATTATAAAAATTATAAACTAAATATATACATACATATATTATATAATTTTATTACACACATTAATTATAAAATAATTAATATATAACATAAAATACTATAAAAACTATTTTTATATGTTATAAAACTATTTGTAACCACATTTTAATTTTTAAAGCATAAACAATTATATAAATATAATTTGTGAAATATGATATACATTTTTATAATAAATATTATTATTTAATAATTAATTTATGTATAATAATATATTTATAACATAAAATACAGTTACATTAATTATTTTGCTTTTTGAATCACAAAATAATTTCATAAAATATCATTTCATATTTAATGAACTGTTTTTGAATAAATTTATTTAATTGTAAAAATAATTATATAAATTGGAAAAAAAACATCAAGTCGATCGCATGACTCGAAGCCTATCCAACCTCGTAGTATACAGGTACGTTGCGCCTGTGCCATTGCGTCGCTAGTGACAGTTAATTATATAAAAGCTGAGCATGTGGATTTCGAAGTCTATTTTCTCCGATTTGACTGCTCAACTACACTGAGGATTGAACACCTAAAAGAGTACTACTATTACACCACAAAGTCTCGTAACCAAATGAATTTCCTTAGTCGTGATCTTTCCTTGTAAGATGTAAATATGCAATCTAAAAAATATGATCTTTTTGATAAATTGTACAAAATATTTTCTAAGATGTGGCAGTGGTAACTAAGCGGTCATCATTTCGAGCTCTCGACTGCTATTGTTAAGTCGTGGGTTCGATTCTTATTGTAACTGAAGACAGCCCGTGTGTAAAGCAGTATGTCAAGTCTTGTAGTCCTGACATTGGTGATGAATGGAACTTGTGAGAGTGGGATGCCAGAACAACAGCCCATGTTTAAAATTTCAAGTTTCTGGACAAGTAACGCTTGTGTACGTATTCTAAGTGCTACATTAATAAAACAAAAACCAATCAATTATTAACCTTAAGATTAACATTGGCCAAAAACCCTCCACAAAATCTTCTGCAATCTGTTCTGGCAAATTCAAGGGTCTTCGAAATCGCTGAGTAACTGTTAAAGTTTTTGTAGCTATGTAGATACAAAAATATCTACCATTTGTTACAAAATATCAAAAAGGTACCAGGAAAAACACTTAGAAAGAGAGAATAATAGTTAGAATTATAATTACTCCATTAGTATTGCATTACATTAGGTTGATAACAAAAAGAAGAAAGTAATAAAGAAAGGAAATGAATCCAATAATAATTATATTTTTTAAAGTAGATCAGAGATTTTATTTCTGATAGTGAGTTATTGTTGTTGTTGTTTTTAATCCCCTTGGAGCAGGAATGCCTACACGAAGTCCATTTAATAATGTCACACACCAGGTCTTGATATTCAAACAACTGTTGTTAGGAAGTGCCCCAGAAGTCCAGAAGATGAGCAGGAGGCGCAGGGACAGGTAAAGAAAGACTTTACCTCCTGGACAAAGGTCATGCCACGCAGGTGACCGTTTCTAAAGCGTGCCAAGGCCGTCTGATGAGCCCTAGAGCTCCTGCACTGTAGAGATAGGCCAGGACTCTTAGCCGCGTACCAGTGGTGAGCAGGAGGCTTTCACCAAGTCAAATTCATTTTAGTTATGTGGAGGGAATTAATTTCCCGTTGACTTAAGACAGAGGAACTGGGATTAGAGAGATCACAACCCCTACCAGCCAGCTCATCAGCTGCACACCCACATGTGATGGTATCCACTGGAGACATACTTGTTTCCTCTGACCAAGCCTAGCCAATTTGGATAAAATATATAGACCAGTACTGTTCATAATTTTTGGCAAATTCTTCAAATATTGGATGGAACTACTGCTGTCTGTCAGGATCCATATACTGTCCTTATAAGAGTTGAGAGCAATGGTAGTGAGTATATGTGTTAAGAGAAGCTAAGAAAACCTATATTGGAAGAAATGTTTGAAAACAATACCAGGTTGTTTTGTTTATCGAAATGCAATAAAATGTACTGAAAATAATTTAAAAAAATGTAATGTTATCTTTTTCCAATTTCAAAAGGACTTTAATGTAAATTTTAATAATTCACCAGTGAACTTTTTAAACTCCAAAAGCTGTTTATAATATTAGAACCAAATAGTAATTAGATATATAGAAAACTTCCATATATTTTTTACTCCACTGGATACTCCTAATTGCACGCAGGTAATTTAGGAATGGCCTAATTTCTGAGAATGTGAAGGTTTTTTACTGTAATATTTTATTGGAAGAATTAAATTTAATTAATGAATAAATAGTTACAAACAAAAATAATAGTACAACATCATACATAGAAAGGAAAAACATCTATTTCTATTTTGCCACATAATATTGTGATTCTGTCATATGTATATGCATATTTATATTACTTGTAATTATTTAATAAAAAAGTAACTAAAATAAAATTTTTCTTTCTTGACCTAATTAGGAATAGACTTTTTTTTTATTTGATATTACTTGTTTACATTTAAGAGAAATAGAATAACGGACAACGGATGCGTAGACTAAGCTACAGACATTTAGAAAACACTGATTTGTAACCCACTAAATGATTTCTAGAATTAAACAATCATTCTAAATATTACTCTCTCTCTCTCTCTGAAGACAACATAAATCAGAAATAAATCGAAGTCAAATGATTTGCTTTTATTTAAATACGCCATTAAAATTTGTGAAATACGAGTTCATCAAAAATGATCTACTATGAGTTTATTTTGTATCTCGAAACATTAAATTTTACTTTGTAGAATTTTATCTTTTTAATAGGGAAAAAGACATGTTATCTATATTTCCTTTTATGAAAAAAATTGCATTTGTTAAAGGACTCGAAAACAAAATTTTATATCTTTGAAAACTTTTAGAGAAAAATCTCATTAATTTAATTTATAATAAAAAAGTGTTCGTTAGATTTTCGTTAATTTTTCAAAATTTTCAAAAAATTATATTTTAAATATTAAGTTTTTTAAAACTAAAGCCGTATATAAAATTACAGTTAAGTAAAACATCCGACGCAGAACTTTCCAAACTATGTTTTCAATAAATTTACGGTAGTTGTTTATGATTGTGTATTTAATTTTGGAACTTTAGATACAGTAAAAGGGTTTGAAAAAAGTTATTTTCATTTAGAAATAAAAGTATAAATTCTATGAGCGTGGATAAAATACTTCATTTACTGAAAATGCAAAACATCTTCAAATGTAGAAGAGAATTGATGAGAGAGAAACCGATTACTATTCTAAAATATTTTCTTTACATATCAAAAGTACTTTTTTTAAAATATAAAGATTGGTATAACTCTACTCCCTAAAAGTCGTAAATAATAAATACATGATGACATGCTTATCATTTAACTATAGGCTAAAAGAGTGAAATCCATGACAGTGGTTAACTTTATACCAATCAAGTTATATAAGAATAACATGGACGTTTTAAATGGATTTTATTTTAATAAGCTATAGTGTTAAAATTCAAGATAATCTGGATGGTAGGGTACATATTCTAAGTTAATGAGCAACAGAGTTGTCCTCATAATTTCTAACAAATATCACACTATGCAATAGATATAATACATACTTAAAAGGTACTACTGTTGTTCAAATACGAAAAGTAATGTGCTTACTCTGATGTCCAACTCGTGACCTGAGAAGGATTGAAAATCAAGCCGTAGAAATTGGCTATGTATAGAATATTTTAGAGTTTGAAATGCCATGTCCCCCCCCTTAGAATTTATAATACACATTAATGTAAACGATTTAAAAATTTTACTTCAGATATTATTTGAATGGGGTTTTTTTAGAATTAAGAACGCGCGTATTTATCAAGAAAATATTTTTCAACATCTTTACAGCTTTTTTAAAGAAAATAATGCCTTACACACGCACTTCTCCATATATCATCTGTTCTACATAAATAGTTAATATCAAAAGAACAATCTGCGTATATTAAACTGCAAAAGTCTTTGAAGGAAATTAAATTAATTTTAAGCCCACGCAGAGAGAGAAAGAGAGAGAGAGAGAAATTAAAATACAAAGGTAATAAAAAAGAGAAAAAATTAGTAAAGATAAAACCACTTCATACGAATATACTGTGGTTTTTTTAACCATTCTTTCTTTTTTTTTACTTACATGAATAAAACGTATAAAAATTCACTTACAGAATCTTCCGACTTACATTTCTACCACAAAGGAGGAAGGGGAGGGGAAATCCACTGTACTTGGAACAGAGAAAATGTAAAATCTTTTTCACAGAAAATGCAATAAATAAAACACCTCAAGCTATGCATCCAGATTTATTTCTTCAGTATTTTATAATCGGATTTTTGACAAAGAACGTGTTGGGAGCGAGAGTATCGATTTTTAAGTGCTCAAGATTCTTTGATGTTACAGAAAAGCCGGTAGATGCTTTTCTTCTTTCCGACTGGTGCTAAATATGTAAATGCCATCGACTGAACTAGGTTTAAATGCTTTCTTCATGTTTCAGTTCCTTTCTGTGTTTCATTATTAATCAGACTTAAGTGCAATTATAGTCTTCGGTTTGAAAGATCGAATTTTTCAAATTAGGAAAATATGATATCTCGGTTTGAATTATTGTATTCAGAGCTTTCATTTAGTGTCGTGTATTTTAATTAATTTCATTTTTTGACATCGAACTTAATTAACTGTTCCCTCAATCGAATTCATTTTAAAATTATATTTTTGATCTGTGTAATTTAATTAAAGAGAGAGAGAGAGAGAGAGTCTGGCAACACAAAATAAGAAAAAATCGTTTGTCGAAATCGAATGATGAAAATATTGTTTTCTTTCTTACTATTTTTTCACGGGGAATGAATCAAAATTTTAATTCCGATTAATAATATACTTATTAATTTTTTATTCCGGAATTAATTATTTATGTAATAATTTAAAGTATTATAAAAATAGGAAAATGGAATAAGTAATTTTTAGCAATATAATTATGAGAGGGAAAAAAATTTAAAAAATCGTTTGCCAAAGTCTAATGATGAAAATATCTTTTCCTTTATTACTATTTTCCTCTTTTAGAAAGAATAAAAACGGTTAATCACAATGAATACTATATTTCTTATTAATTGATTTTTTATTATAAAAAAAGATTAATTACATATATTAATTTAAATAAAAACTTTAAAAATAGAAAAATGAATTAAGTAATTTTGTGTAATATAATTTTAAGAAGACAAATCTTGTTCCAAAATTCATTATCTGAATTAAAGAAATTGGTAGTTTTATATAACAGGCAATATAAATGACATAAAATATTCCTTCTAAGAAAAATGGATGAAGACGCTTGAAAAGGTAAGATTTGAAACAATATTTTAATTTGCATTTCGTTCTTGATATGAAATTTCATAAAATTGTAATTAAAAAGTTTCTTGCATATTTATTTCCATTAGGAATTACAGTAAATAGTAAAAAAAAGACAATATATCAAATACATATATCACAAGTCTTTCAAGAAAAGGGCATTATAATTATGTAAAGTCAAAGCAGCTAATGCAACGCCGTTTTATTTAAATTTATTACATTCAATATAATTGAATTAAACTCCTTATAATATTGATAGAGATACTAATAAATTTTAATAAAGCTTTCTATTTTTCCATTTCTTTAAAAATCAATTACGCTAAAAATACCTCAAATATATTTTTATTCTGCGAATTAAATTATTCATTTATATTGCACAGTACTAATAAGATTTAGTTAGCTCGGATTTTTAAGATTTATTAAAAATTTATAGAAATTGTATTAAATACTATATAAAGAATTGTTGAAAAAAGGGACATCTTTCATAATTTTGGATATTCTTAACACAGTTCAATATAATTTATTAAAGGCAGGAGAGAAAATTAAAATATTTATGTATCAGTTAATTTAATATATTATCATTTTTTTTTAGTTGCATAATAAATATGTTGTTGAATTATGTAGAAAATTATATAAATTTAATACTGTTGGAATCTAAATTCTATTTTTATGATCATTTTTTTAACAAATTATGAGGTACTTTTTCATTGACCATAGGTCTAAAATTAAACAACTTTTTTCATAATACTTTTAGCAATAATACTTTAAATATCTTTAAAAGTTTGTTTGAAGAAATTCTTACAATGCCTGAAATTTTAGAGAATTACTTAACATTAAGGAATGATTTTCAAGCTCTCATAACGCAAAAGCCTTTGACAAAACGAAATTTACGTTTTATGATAATTTTAGATAAGAAATCAATTTAATAAAAAAGGGAGAATTCTTATATATTTTTTAAAAAAATTCATTAATTATTTGTTTAGTTAACTAACATATTGAAAAGTTATAGTTAATTAATTACCTTTCAATATTAAAAGAAATATCAGTTTTGTTGGAATTCGATGAAAAGTTTTCAAAAGTATCCTTTTCTGTTTTTTTAAGGATTGTGCAATGAAAAAAATAAGACAGTTGCTTGCAGATTACATTTTCAACTGTATTCTATTTCAGAAAAAGATTTAGTTAAGAAGCTCAATTACCTGGTATAATGCGTATTTATACATCAGACAAAAATAAATATGAAATAAAAAACATATTTATCCTTTTATAAATATCTCTGTAAACAAAACCTTTTTGAAACTATATATATCTCATGTTTCAAGTCAATGCCAAGCTTTTTTAAAAGCAGTTTCGTTCAGCGAGCAATCAATACGTCTGTCACTGAGAGAAAAAGGACGCCAAAGTGAAAGTTTAAGTGGCTTTACTACTTATGTCCAGATGTGATAAGTACCTTTCTTAATTTATGAGTTATACTTGAAAGTTAAGGATAACATATGGGCTATAAAAATTAATGATCTGAAATTAGAAATGTTCTTTTTAAAATTTTTGGACCATATGTTCAGAAAAATATTATTCAAAGACTTATTAAACAATAAGATGAAATATTTGGGTGTTTAATTTAAGACATGCATAGTTTACATGGATAATAACAAATGGAAAGTAAAAGTTAAATGTTATATATGGAATTTAATTTTGAGTCTAATTTAATTATCATTACATATATATATTAAATTTTAATACTCAAGTTTGGTGGTCAAACAATATATTCCACTCTATATACTAAATTATCGTCATCATTCTAAATAAAAGACATATAATGTATTTTATTCATATTTTTTTTTTAAAATTTAAAATTGATTCATACAAAATGAAACAATACAAATAGTCGAATTAATGTCTTCTTCAGAAAAATATTATTCAAAGAACTTATTAAATTAAACATCTAACATAAGTGGAATCCTGGTTTGGGCAGGGATCTCGCTCGGTGGCCACACTGACCTGCATGTGTTCCATGGAGGAACCGTAATGGTAGATATCGGGATGAGATCCTTCATCCATATCCGCCCATATGCTGCTATTGGTAATACTTATTCTGATGGATGATAATGCACGACCTCACCGATATGAGGATATGGAGGATCACGGTTTGGAACGAATGGAATGGCCAGCTCGATCTCCAGACCTGAATCCGATAGAAAATCTTTGGGACTATCTTGGCAGAGAGGTTGCTGCTTTAAATCCTCCTCCAAGGTCGTTACATGAGCTATATATTCCGGTGTATAATAAACAGCATAAATCGATGCCGCCAATGCATTATAGGGGGACACATTCCTTATTAGAACCCATTTTTGTATTGTTTTTATGCCATTTTATAACACTGTGATGTGCTGTTTTCCAAGAATGGACTTTTCCGCAGAGATTGCTTTTTTTTGTTATAAATCGTTTTTGCAATACACTTATACAAATATGACGCATTCAATAAAAAACTATTTAATATATCCTCCAAATACATTCATTCATTTGCAAATTAGACACAAACACCCGGTTGTACCTTAACTTTTTGAGGCCATATATATATATATATATATATATATATATATATATATATATATATATATATAAAAGACGTAAAAATTTCATGATAGTAGTAAACAATTTGAATTGATTTCTTATGTGAACTTAAACTCGCGCATTTTTATTCTTCAAAACAACTTTTTCTTCATTTTTTCTTCATTTTATATTTATTGCATATAATTTGCTTTCATGTTCCATCAATTTCTTCAGACTCTGAATTAAAATCATTTTCTAAAATGTTCTGAAACTTCTTAATCACTGCACAGGGAATTTCTTCCATTAATGGAGAAGATTAATTAATATAATCTTTACAAAATATTCTGTTTTCTACGCATTTGTTCCGAATTAAAAAGATTCGAATTGTAATTTACCTTGCATTTTCGCTTTCACAATCCCCCATCTCAAAATCAAAAAGGAACGATGTAACTGACTTGCATTGACATAAAAAGAGAGAGGGATTTCAAGGAAGTTTTGCTGAAATAGTTTATACGAGTAAGTTGGATAAAATATTCACAGCACACATTTATTATTTTAAAAATCAAGTTTTAATTTATGTTTTGCATGAAGGGCTTGGGAATTTCAAAATTTCAAAGAGCATGTCTACGAAGTATAAAAAGTTAAAAGATTTTTCACAAAGTTCTGAGCAATTGCTGATTTATAAACATCTACAACAGGAAATAATTTTGAATTTCTCTCTGCATGCTTAATAAAGTATTTATACTTTGCAATTAAATTCCCTTTTCCCCTCTTTATTTTGCTTATTTTTATATGATAAAAGATGTGTTCTACCTAAAAAAAGAATTAACTCTTAAGTGAAAACATAAACTTTTTTTTTTAAATTAAAGAAATGTGATAAACCTTTATATGTATGAAGGAACAACTTTTAAATATATCTAAAAAGAAAAATACAGGTGTAATTTTTAAACGAGTTATGTTCCGAGTGAAATAATTGCCCTGATCCTAACACGAATTATCTTTAAAAAATGTAAAATAGATTGAATTTACACATAAATGGATTTTGAACAGATCCTTAATCCATAATTACTTATATGGGTATTAATTATTGGACGAATTATTGATAAATAGAACTTCAACTTTGGGTTCGTTTTCTTTACTTTGTAATTGCAACCCTTATTTTATGTAAAAGTCTTGTTTTGAAATACTGCTTTACAACAAGAATTTCATTCTTTTCTCATAAATCATTTATTAAAGATTAAAATAAGTACTGATATATCGAACTTAAAAATTGTTTCTTATTTAATTTAGAAGATAAGAGAAGACAGTATTAATCGATATATTATAGAAATCGTTGGCTCTGGTAGCTTAGAGATAGCGTGGTCACCTCGTAAGCCTAAGGTTGCGTGTTCGACCTCGACTGGAGTCGATAGATTTTGGCGATGCTAAAAACGTAGGCATGCAATGCCATATAATTAAGTATCAAGTGAATAATCCCTTGCGTATCAATTTAGCTCTGGTACTTACGGTAAAATTAAATCCCACGATATTTAGCTTTAGAAAAAAAGCTTGAACTAAAAACTAATTCATGCGTCCAAATTTGGAAGCTATAGGCCCCGCCACTAGATGGTGACACCATGAAATGGTCCTCAAATTTGGGGACTTGCCGAGTCTGCAAACGCTAATTTGCTAAAACGCAGCTCCACTCTCTGGAAAATGAAATATTATAGAAATTCAATTTTTCAATTAAAGTTCGAATCACAACAAGCCTGTCTCTATTTAATCAAATACCGAAGAAATACAAAAATCATAGGTTAAAAAGTATACATATATTATTATTTCATGTTTTTTGGCGCTTCTTATAGATCAAAACTAAATATTTAATACATTCCAGACACATGCATAAACATTTCGCTTCAAAATAAATAAATAAATATTATCTACTTACTAACATGAATACAGTTTCCACGAATACTTAATTCTACAAATATTGTGACAGTTTAGATGATTGAACATGCTGGGTCCATTAGTTACGGCAGTTGGCTGTCGTAATCCTGCTCTTCACAATAGTTAAGATAACAGAGCTTTATATTAGCTAAAATACTCGAAAACCATTAATTAAGGCTCTCATATTTCATGCCGCTTTATCCTTGCGTTTCGTCTACCTAATACGTGCCTCGAAAGCTTAATGAGGTGCGATGAATTGTTTCTTGTTAGAATGGAAACTGTTGAATTCTGGGGTAAACATTGCGCAACTAACAAGATTCACACTTGAGTGGTTTAATAAGTGCATACAGTAAAATGTCAATTTGGATTTCTGCTTATTTAAATTTCTTCCATGTTTAATTTGATAATGGAGTGTTCTAAGTATATTAAATAATTAAGTTACAGAATGACAAGAATGCTTAATTGTTTAAATTTGGTATTGCATATTATAAGACTCATAGAATTTCTAGAAAATATTTCTATTAATGGTTATGGATACCAATAGTGCAATGCAGACATTTCCAACCATAGCCACGCATAATAAAATATATAACCATTAGATGCTGTTACAGGATAAATATTATTGGTACTTACGTATTATATATTTAACCAATTTTTTTAATTCAAAAGAAGTCACCAAATGCCGCTATATGCAGCCAATAGAGGAAAAACGATCTCCCACATGTTACAAAACAATAAATGCAACAACAGTTGGAAAAATCTTTTTAATTGGTAACTTTTTTGGCGAAATTATTCGACAGTATAAAACATAAATACCATATTATATTGAAAAGTTAAACATTAATATAATTTTTATGCCTTAGCTATTTTTAAATTGGGGACTGTAGACCCCTGGGAGGTCCTCAGCGCTTTTCTAGGGGTCCGCAGGTTATTTCCTGTTACGTTAAGATTTCTCTTTTTTACAGACTGTGAAAGGCCTTGTGGAAAAATTGAAAGATGTGCCATCCTAGACTATATCCCTAAATTTCTCACACACCCTCCAATTAAAAAATTCTCCTAGAACATGTATTTTATTTAAGACTATTAAGTCAGTTAGGGAGGCTCACACAAATTCTTTTAGGGTCGGAGATACCAGGCTGATAAATAAAGAGGTGTAACGGCGATATCTCGAAAGTTTAAGAACCGCTACTTATATCATTAAATTTCCCAAAAATCTCTTAAATTTTGGTTACTTTTCTGGTTGAAAATGGATATTATTTCAGGAGGAAAAAAGTTCTTTTTTTTTTTCATTTTAAAAGTAAAATTCAAAATAAAATCGTTTTCTTCTACAAATGGGCTTATAGTTGTATTTGAGATAGAAAAAAATGCACATTTAATAAGAGTTCCATGAAATTTAGCAACTGAAGTTCGGTTTATTTTTTTACGCAAAGGACTTTTAAAAAAGCACTTCAACTATGACGTCACGAAATTTAACCATGGTATTTAAATATTAATATAAACTATAGAATTGAGTTAAATATTTTTAACAATAGATATTTTCATAATATTAAATAAAGAAAGGTGCATAAATAATAAAAAAAACATAACTCGAAATATTTCTTGAAATGTATTTATACTGAGGAAAAGCTAATTATATTTCCTTTGTTAATTTCTTTAAATGCAACATTATTAAAAAACAAATAGTAGTCATTTAACAATAAGTAACAAATATCAAAAATCAGTCATTCTGAATTGGATATGGGGAACTCAAAGTATGAAAAACTTTCATTTTTCTTAGAGGTTTGTAGCATGTAGTAGGCATAATCATTAATAAATATTTGCATCATGCGCAAACTTTCTTTGAAAAATATAACTTTTGAAGTTAGTTCAACATATTCTCAAAGGAATTTAAAATTTATCTTCTAGATTTAAATTTGTTTCATATGGTTCCATAAAATTTATCCTCATTTTTTAAAAATAAAATAAATTATTTCGTAGAAGGAATTTAAATTTGTAGAATTTTATAAAACCGGGAAAAGTTTATTTCAATGTGAAAAATTAGATTCAGAATAATGATAATTTTAACACATTATGAATGCTTATAAAAAGCATTTTTAGAATGTAGTTCATTTTGTTAATTTAAATTAATTAAGGCTACACAAACAGTACCCTTTTTCAAACAAGAGTTTCGGAGAAAGTAATAATAAATGTAATTTTCGTTTTACTTTTAGATTATATTATTAAGTTGATTCTAAAAGGAAAACGTCATTTTGACCAGACATTATTTCAAAATTTTAAAAAATCAAGGTTTTTTGAAATTTTTAAACAAATAAAATATCAATTTTTTTAAAAAAATTATTCATTTTAAGTGATTTACGTTTTTTAGATTATTGGGAATAAAAGTTAGCACGCACACACACAACACACACATATTAGTGTGGAAATCTGTTTTCTTGTTGATTTTAAGCAATTATTTTTTACTAGCCTGAAGAAAAACTCGAAAATTCGTAAAACATTAGCATTTAAAAAATATTTATAGAAATATCAATAAAGTATATCATAGATAATTTACAATAGAAATATCAGACTTATAAATCCATACTAACTTTTATGGAACATACGTTCGGGAGTGCTACAAAAAATTCAAGACTCTATATTAAACTCAAAAAAGCCTTAGGAATTAGAAAACACTTATATCTTCAGAATTAAATGTCTAAAAAAACACTTTTAAAGTTTGTAAATCTACTAATACCTGTAAAGCTCTACTTTTTAATATGTTATTTTCCAACTTAAATTCTATATTAAGACACTAATTTAATTAAACGTGACTGATAATACATTTTCTTTTAATTCCATGCATAATTTTTCCATAATATTGATAGCATTTCTCAAAACGACAAAAAAAATCCTAATCTTAACACAATATTTTCAAAAACGTTTCAAACACAAAGCATTTTCGTGCATAAACATACTAACTAATGCTAAAAATCGTAGGTTTAAACATAAAACTTAACTTTTTTCATTTTTAAATCGGGGCACTTTAGCAAGCTAAGGTTTTTGATGTGTGACTTTAAAATACTGTAATGTAGTACTGCAATACATTTACTATAATGTATTTTTGTACATTATGGAAATATTCAATTCTCTTTTTGCAATATTTGTATTCTGAAGATTCATTGTAAAAGGTGTTTTTTTTTAGAGGTATAGAACTTTAAATTGAAATAAAACAGCGATGTATTATTCGATTGACATGAATTTTTTTATTCGAAAGATAATCTTGTCGCATTACATTTTAAATATGATTTCTGGCATATGACTGCCACGGCTGGCTCGGATGTAGTCCAATCTGGACGTCCAATTTTCGATGACCTTTTCCAACATTTGTGGCCGTATATCGGCAATAACACGGCGAATGTTGTCTCCCAAATGGTCAAGCGTTTGTGGCTTATCCGCATAGACCAATGGCTTTACATAGCCCCACAGAAAATAGTCTAGCGGTGTTAAATCACAAGATCTTGGAGGCCAATTCACAGGTCTAAAACGTGAAATTAGGCGGTCACCAAACGTGTCTTTCAATAAACCGATTGTGGCACGAGCTGTGTGACATGTTGCGCCGTCTTGTTGGAACCACAGCTCCTGGACATCATGATTGTTCAATTCAGGAATGAAAAAGTTAGTAATCATGGCTCTATACTGATCACCATTGACTGTAACGTTGTGGCCTTCATCGTTTTTGAAGAAGTACGGACCAATGATTCCACCAGCCGATAAAGCGCACCAAACAGTCAGTTTTTCTCTATGTAACGGTGTTTCGACATACACTTGTGGATTAGCTTCACTCCAAATGCGGAAGTTTTGTTTGTTGACGTAGCCATTCAACCAGAAGTTCGCTTCATCGCTAAACAAAATTCGCTTATGAAAATCGGGAACAACGGCAATCTCGTTTTGGGCCCATTCGACGAATCTACGCCTTGCTTGATCATATTTAAAATGTAATGCCACAAGATTATCTTTCGAATAAAAAAAATCATGTCAATCGAACAATACATCGTTGTTTTATTGCAATTTAAAGTTCTATACCTCTAAAAAAACACCCTTTATTAGTGTGAACTGAAGACTGGATTTTTAGGTTTAACATTTTCAGTCGTATTCCATCTTTTCCAAATATTGTTTCTCATAGCAGTCTGAGTATGTTTTGGCCGTGATATTTTCACAAAAGGAAGGAAAATAATTGAAAAACAAAGTAAAAAGCTTATAAGTTACTTAAATTATACGTAAAAATAAATATTGGTCTTGAAATCAATCTTTATTAAGTAACAGTCAGAGAACTCAAGAAATTCAAAACGTAAGTATACATATTTTTTAGTAATGAAAATTGTAGTGAATATCCATTTCACTCTGAAAAGCTGGATTATGTGTTCAAGGATATTTTTAATTAATTCAATTTAGAAATTCAAAAATACTTTAAAATCTAGACTCAAAAAAATACAAATATCTTAAAAATTAATTAGTCTTCAGATCTAAAATTTTGCTCGGCAAGCTTTCCAAATATTTGGGGAATAGGCAAATGCAAATGCAAAAAAAAAAAGGAAAGGAAATTCGATATGTTTTATTATTTTAGGGCACTGTTATGACGTAATTCATTTATTGACTAACATCCTAATTTAGTTCCCCTTAATTCCTTAAAAGTGATACCAGTTTTTCACTGCAATCACGAAAATTACGTTAAATTTTTAAGGTATCTAATAATATTGATGGTTTTACATGCATAACATATAATTAGGGAATACTGTGGTCACAGAATGAATTTTTGATGGAAAAGTACATAATTATTTCTTGTATGTTGATTACATCATACATGATTTGAAGTATGCAATTTATTTTACTATTCAAATTTGCTTAAATATAAATATAAAAGTTATTCTTTATAAGTGTTTATATTGTTATTGTGTATTAGAGATGCATCTTAACAATCATTTGTGATAGAATGTTTCATTATGACAGAAACATTTCGATACAAATTTTGTCCATAATTTTAATTTAAAAAGAAAATACTATTGCTTAAATCCGCTGAATTATTCATAAATAGAAGGGTAAAAATATTTATTATACAACATTTTTGTTTCGATCGGGGTTCGACGATTTTAGGCAATCAGTCTTAAAGTGCAAGACAGTTCTTCAGGGGCAATGGTAATTTATTGCCGAAAAACAATCCTTGTAACACAGGATACTCAACTAAATTCGCTGAATAAATCTCAGAATTCCTTCACACTTTCTACGACGTTCATACAACTATCAGTGTCTAAAATAGAAGTATGTTACAGTTTATTCACAAGCACTCCCTCGTTCTACACAACAGCCGTAGTATTAACTAATCGCTGGTAGACTCTTCTCGTTCAAATCACACTTTCAACACTTTCACACTTTCAACACAAATCACACTTCAACACAAATCACACTTTCAACACTTTTCAATAGTCAAATCGTAACTAAGTTTCAGTGAACTACTCCCTACTTTTTTCGGAATAACGGATTCTTCTGGAAAACTTCCGCTTGCGTCATGGATAATGGTTTTAGTAGATTTATCCACTAGATTTCAGAAGGATCAACAGGGTCGCGAACTCGCGAAAAATAGTAGCCAACTTGGCTGCCAAAGTCCCCAATATGGTCACCAAAGTCGCCAACAGGGTCATCAAAAATCATACCAACTTGGTTCTATCTCCAAGATTTCAAAGTTTGGGCGTTTAATAACGTTGCACTATAAAACAACACGATGGCTTTTGGAGACGGACCTCGTAATTTTCAATCATGATCAAATGATGAAGATAACACCTGAGCTGGCATCCCTTTTCCATACTTCCCTACCACGCTAGCGGGAGGGCTGAGGCACAACAAATTTACATGTATCAGCCCCTCTACTCAGTGAAACAGCGGCACTACGACTCGCACTCGTAAGACGCTAGCCAGGACCTCGTGATCATGACCACTAGGCCACTGCGGGTACTATACATGTAAATATACGTTTTTAATATTGTATTTTTACTTTAACTTAAATTATACAATATGACTGAGTGAATCAGATACACCCAAACGAAAAAAATAGTTTTTCCAAAGAAAAAGTAAATTATATAATCAGCTTTTCTTTACCCCTATAAAATGTTTAATATTTATTTATGATTAAAGGTTACGTTATATAATCTCTCAAAAGTTTTTTTTATGTCTTTTGTAGTCTATTTACTTAAACGGAAATTTTGTCAGTAATTAAAATTGAAATACACTGCTCAAAACAATTAAAGGATATTGTAAGTTTTATATAAAATAAAGATATAAGCGAAATTTTTTTTGCCGAAAATGTGAAGAAGAGAATCACAAATGCAAATTTTTCTGATTTTCAAACTGGGGAGTATGCTAATTTTGAGTTCGACGTCAGAAACGTCGCTTCAGCAGCAGCGAATGAAATTTGACTTCCAAATGAAATGAATACAAGGATGATCGGCATTCAGTGACGGCTTTGTTTCGATTAGTACGATGTCTCAGCGAAGTCATTTAACCAATTCAGAAGCTTGGAGAGTTGTTGGTATGTTAGAAGGGGGCCAAATTCAAGCCGAAGTTGCACAAGCCATTGGAGTGTCACAAAGTGTAATTTCCAGGATCTGGAACCGTTTTTTGGAGACTGGAAGTGCAGGCCGAAGACCAGGACAAGGTCATAGACGGGCAACAACGCCCAATGAAGATCGTTATTTAGTGTTAACGGCTCGGAGACACGGAAATATGAACGCTACTCTTCTCCAACAACAACTTCGCTCGGCTACTGGCACCACGGTTTCAACTCAGACTGTCCGAAACCGGCTCCATGGTGTAGGTCTGTATGCTCGCCGACCGATGGTATGTGTTAGACTAACATCAAGGCATCGTTGTGACCGCAGGGAGTGGGCAACAGAGCATGTGAACTGGAGAAGAAATGAATGGAGCAATGTTCTTTTTTCTGACGAGTCCCGTTTTTCTGTTCATCCGGATAATAGGCGTATTTTCATCTGAGGGACCGTGGCAGTAGGAATAATTCTGCGTCTGTGCACGAAAGTGTCAGATTTGGCGGTGGGGGAGTGTTGGTGTATGGTGGCATCTCCATTGACGCGCGTACAGACCTCTACATCATTCGAGATGGACCTCTGACTGCTCGCCGATATAAGGATGAGATCCTCAGACCTATTGTAGTCCCTTACGCTGTATCAATCGAAGATAACTTCATTTTAATGGACGATAACTGCAGGCCACATCGTGCTAACCTGGTGGAGGATTTCCTTTTCGAGGAAGGAATCGTTCGAATGAAATGGCCAGCGTGTTCTCCAGCAGACATGAATCCAATAGAGCACGTTTGGGACGCTCTAGGGAGACGAGTTGCTGGCCGCCAACCAGCCCCAAAAACTCTCCAAGAACTGGAAAGAGCTCTTCTGGAAGAGTGGAACAGAATACCCCAACTCGTGATTAATAGCCTCATTGACTCCATGCCTCAAAGGTGCTCAACGTTGCTGGACGTCCGTGGAAACCATACCCCTTACTGAAAATGATTTCCTTTGCAGAAAACACCTTTTCTTATTCTTTTTTTTTCATATTCACAAATTGTGTTTTTTTTTTCCTTTTGTACCCAAATGCGCAATAAAATGCATTTTTTTCTACCAAACATGTGTAATTTATTCTCATATAACCTACTGCGTCTGTCGACCATGTATCAATCAGCTAAAAATTTTCCCAGCCACACGATCCACCTAAAACCGCAATATCCTTTAATTATTTTGAGCAGTATATAACAGTTTTAGTCATTTTTTAACGGGTACTATTCGGGTTCTTCTACTAATCGTGTTGATGAACATATTCTTTAATTGTGATTTTAGTTTAAAAACTTGATTTTATGCAAATGTAACAACTATTTAACGCTTGGCGTTGAGTATGTGAATTTAAAGGTTAATCATTTATCGTTAAACGTGAAGTCTAAGAACTATAAAAAGTGAACAGCGTTTGGGTGGTTGCATGTCTGGAGATTAATAGCCGACGTAGAATCCACCAGGAATAGTGGAAGTAATCAAACTTGGAGTTGACCAAGCTAGCGGGCTTCGAGAAGGAACGTAACAAGGAGCTCCAACCGAAGATAAGTGAATTTCAATAATCCAATATATCCTATTAAGGCTTAGGATTTCAGATTTTTTGACAGAGCTAAGGAAAAAAATTGTATATTTTCTAAAGTGTTAAAGATAAAATAATAATTGCTATTTTTAAGATCATATCTGTTTTTTCACCGAACTCTCTTGCACCCACGACCTTCGGGCCAAGTGTAATTTAAAATGAAATTTTATTAAAAAAAAGAAGTTGTTTCAACGTTTTATTTAGAATGCCAACTTAAATAACTTAAAATAAGAAAGTATATTTTTCACACTGAAATTTAAAATTCAAATCGCACAGGAAAAAAGATATGCTTAAAAATATCAGAGAGAAATTTTTGCGAATGTCTCTAAAGAATACCTTGGGAAAGGTCGTATTCAAATTCGAGAAAATAAAATAAAAAAATTTCTAGCAAATTTAATATTCTTCCTTCTTACATTTCGGAAATGGGAACACTTTGAGGGGGAGAAAACCCATTCGTGCAACGCATCCAAAAACAGAAGCGTCTTTACGTGCCTCGTGTTTCTAATCACTCTGGAGAGAGAATTCCATTTGTAGAAGTAAACTTAAAATAATTTAGTTTTTTTGTTAGTTGTAATATACATTTTGGAATAAATTACGAAAGAAGAAAGGAAAAGTAACATTCAGGTGTCGAATTAAAGTATTGTTTGCTAAAATTTTTTCAATTTTATATTGAATTAAAAGTGGTATAAAATTTAACCATAAGAGTATCTTATATTGTTTGTATAAGGATGCAAAGATTAGCGACATTTTTTTGGTGATATTACAAAAAGGTTATTAAATTTAGATATGAATTATGAAGCTATATTGCTCCAAAATTTAGAAACTAATCTATATCAATAGAATTTAGTGATATTTTTTGTTTCTTTAATCGTTTTGACACAATATCGGATTATTTATAATTCCCTCTTGGATTTCGAAGCGCTATAGTGAAAATATGAATACTAATACAGTGAAAAATAACATTTGAAAGTATACTGAAATTTCGTTTCATTTATGTGTTTTACAGGTGTTCTATATGTGTAACCTTGGTTATATGGCATAAATCAGTGCGGTAGTCCTATTGCTACCACACTCTACTCAGCATGGTACTACCAATGTTATTGACAACACGTGTTATCCTTCTCGTGTTATCCCAAAACTTGGTCCATTACATAAGACCAAGTTTTTGCATCCCCTTTAAAGTAACCCTAAATTAACAGTACTGCATTAAAGGATAACACATGCTGCCAATAATTTTGATAGCTCCAAGTTGAGTAGAGTGTGACAGTAAATGGACTATCGAACAGACTTATGCCGTGTGACCAAGGGTTCACGCATAAAATACCTGTAAAGTAAGTAAATAAATCTTGAACTGTTTCTGTATGCCTTCATTTTTTTGCTTTATTTGCCTTAGTTTTTATACTCTATTACCTTGAAACCCAGGAGAGAAATATGAACAATCTGGCATTTTATGTAATAAAAATTTCACACAGAAGGAAACAAACTCAGTCTTAGGTATAAAGTAAAGCAAGAAATATTGACATATTTTTTTACCTTATGTACAACTGCTCTTTTTTTACATCAGATGAAAATCACTGTTCAGCAACATGTAGGTGTTCGATGATGGTCCTCAAAATTTTGACTACGGTTAAATAACCTTGAGACCTGATCGACTCCTACACCACTTAATGTGATATTTATGTTGTTTACTATTAACAAGCAGAAGTCCTCTCAATGGATTCTTTGTGGCCACTGCAATCTAGTTGTCATGGTAATGAACTCATGTCCGGTGTTGTGGAGTCGTAGGTTAAACCTTCGTGCCACTTAAGACTCGCCGTGTAGGACTGATACACATTAAAATTGCCGAAGCTCAAAGTCCTTTCTTTGCCATTGTTGAGGTTAGGAGAAGGGTACCAACTCAAGTGTTGTCTACGATACTTAAAAAATTCTCAATCGCCAATAGACCTTGTATTACCCAAGGGTGCAACGTCAATAATACTTACTCATTCAATGGGTTCTTAATGAAACCCAAACCGAAAACCCGGCTCTATTTAAAAACTAAATTATGAAAATAACTCATTAGTTTCCATTGACACATAGTTATATCATGATCAATTCCAATTTGTTTGTAACCGGCACCTTAATCCCAGTGTTTAAGAATACAAGTCTCATCGATGGTAAGGTTTAAGTCGGCAATACGCATGGCGTAGATTACAACAGAATTCGAACGGGGTGTTTCATGCTAAATTATGTCAAATTTCAAATTCTTATTAGTGACTGGAAATTGGAAGATGGGAATATAGCTCCAGGTTGTTTTCTTTCCACTTGACAGAGATTCCAAAACGGGTAGCTCCAATTCTATTATCTCTGTGAGTGAAATTCCAGGGGTACTTTAATTCAAAATAAATCCATAATATATCAAAATCCTCATGCATAATTCTGTTATTTGGCAGGTAAAATTACAAAACATTTCATGAATAAACTATTTTTTAATTGCAATGATATTATTATCCATGGTAAATAATTAAAACCTTTTTGCATTAAATAGTTTTAGAAATATTTTGTTTTTTTAATTTATCAGTGAAGAAATGCTTTCACTAATCGAATTGAAGAATAAAGAAAGCAATCAAACACTCCGATTTTAAAATGTTAAGTAACAGACCAACTTCACACATAAACCATTGCATTAAGAATAAATCATGGAAGTACACTCATATATTAATGCTATTAGGCCTTGAAAAAGAAGTAATTTCTAAATATCTTTTAAATATGCTTATTTCATTTCTATTTCAGTTAGTTAATTTTTCATTTTTAAATATAATTAAAATAATAGCAGGGATATTAAGATTAAAGGGAAGCATACATTTTAAATGATATTGAAAATAGAGATACAAATTTTCATACAGATTCGCTTTCTTTCCACATTTGTGTACTATATTTTAAAATTAACAAATTTATTTCGAAACAATACAGCCAGTTTATGCCATAAAATATTTTATTACTTCAATTTTGTTTGTATTACTTTTTTAATGATAAACAAACGCTGTTGAAAAGTTTTAAGTAATAAATTTTCTGAGATTCATTCATGCATTTTGCAAGTTAAGGTACTGTCTCATAATGACCAAGGAAAAATTTTCTTTTTATGTAACTCGTTCCCTTTCAAGGTATACTGAAATCAGTTGCTCAGAAGAAGAGTTACCGTACACTAGAATTATTAAACATTTTTTCGGTTACCTATATGATATTTAAATTATACTTTTTGCATAATTAATTAAAATGATAAATTAAATTTAAAATATAACCGCTCTTGTTATAATAACTTGATTCGCTATAATAAATGTTCTTTGCCCAATATTTTTGTTAATTTTGTTTGTGTACCACCAGAGATTCTCATACTTTTTTTGTTGCGCTACACTGCTAACAATTTCAAAATTTGGCAGCGCAATAAAAATAAAATAAATTTAGAAGAATTTTATTTATCTCTGTAAATACACTACGTAAAATAGTTTATGATAATAATTTTCAATGCGTTATGTAAAATAATTGGGACGAAAAAGACAACACAATTTTTATTCAGTACTGAATTACAAACTAATTATAGGAATACATTTAATGAGTGAAAAATTTTAGCTTGATCATTTTTGGTAATTGAGTTTATATTTCGTCCTAAAAAAGATAATACCTGTAAAGGCTTGGCACCTAGGACACTTGCAAGCTTGACACATAATGCACGATAAATTAGAAAAAAGGACTACTGTGGCTCGTTTTGGC
>BMAU01013217.1:0-18004 GCA_019973935.1 Trichonephila clavipes
ACACTGCTGGACAATTGCTAAGGACGGATAACACTATCATCCATAGCAACCACAAAAAAGAAA
Organism: Trichonephila clavipes; assembly: GCA_019973935.1. Taxonomy (NCBI): domain Eukaryota; kingdom Metazoa; phylum Arthropoda; class Arachnida; order Araneae; family Nephilidae; genus Trichonephila; species Trichonephila clavipes. Next base: position 64 of record BMAU01013217.1, read on the forward strand.
GGAAGCAAAATGTGGAAAATTAGAATAAGTGTGGGATATTAGTAAGAAGAAGTATGAGTATGCAAATTTTTTTTCCACGTCTGTTCATCACGTGATAGCGTTCATAAGAGCTTTAAAGGTTTTGACGCGTGTGGACAGTTGTTGTTTCAAGTCAAAGTTTTACAGGAAGGATTTAATAGACGAACTTAAGATTTTGGCATGTCTTCCCGACATCACATAGATGATTTTATGCGTGGCCGAATTATCGGAAAGATCGAAGAAGGGCGAAAAATAACAGATGTTGCCAGGGAGTTCGACATCACTTCACAGCGTTGTTTCACGGCTGTGGAAGTCATTTAAAACTACTGGAATGTGTAGTAGACGGCACGGGGGAGATCGTGTTAGAAGTACGACGCCTGCAGAAGACAGATATATCGTCCTATCAGCAAAAAGGAATAGGCGCACCACAGCTCAGCAGGTGGCAAATCAGTTTCTTGCTGCCTCAGGAAAGCAGATCTCCCGAAAAACTGTTGCCAGACGTTTAAGGGGAGGAGGACTATACGCACGCAGACCTATTGTGTGTGTCCCATGGACCAGACAACACCGTACTGTCCGTTTGCAATGGTGTCGTGAGCATCACAATTGGACTGAACAGGACTGGGCATGCGTACTATTCTCAGATGAGAGTAGGTTCAGTCTGTCATCAGATTGTAGACGCCAACTGATCTGGCGCGAGAGTGGTACAGCTTATCGTCCAGAAAATATCCAGGAAAAGGACCAATATCCGACATGCAGTATCATGGTGTGGGCCGGCATCATGATCAATGGCCGCACGTGCCTACATGTGGTTGCGAATGGGACTACTGACGGGCCAACGATACATTGATGAGAAGCTCTACTTCCTCATGTTCGTCTTTTCCGTGGTGCTGTCGGTGATAAATTTGTTTTTATGGACGACAACGCAACATGTCATCGAACACTCGCTGTTCAGGATTGTCTAGACAGCGAGGGGTATTAAAAGTCTCGTATGGCCAGCGCGTTCTCCAGATCTAAACCCCATTGAAAATGTGGGGAATGCTTTGGGGAGGCAAGTTGCTGGTCCGAAACTATCCTCCGACAAACAAGAACACCCTCATCCGTGCACTCACAGAGGAATGGAATAAATTGCCTCAACAGTTGCTGGATAATGTTGTGCAAAGTATGGTACGACGTGTGGAATGTTGCATCACATTTCACGGTGGACATATCCCGTACTGATACCTTTCTTTAACGTGCCTGCTGACTTTTAGATGCATTGTTCCATTTCTCCGTACGCAGATCAAATGAACATTTTTTTTTTCTTTCAGATGTTTCACAGCTTTTGTACTTTCCAGAACAATAAATATTCTTTTATTCTAATGTCTGAACAGTGTGGCAACTATATTTTTATCCTACTAGGCCTCATGTCTTGCTTAATGTTATGCTACATAGCAATTTGTGATCCGTCCTTAGCAATTGTCCAGCAGTGTATTTTGTGTTTCTCTGCATATCGAATGCTTTTAAAATTAAATTTATTTACCTTAAATATTTACAGACATCTAAGCTTTGCGCGATTTCTTCAAACATTTACACACATAACTCTGAAGTTTGGAAATTAAAAAAATATATAAAAGGTAGTAAGAAATAGTAATAAATTTAAGAAATTCCTATATTTTGTCATATGTTCAAACTAATTAACGGGATTTTATTAAATTGCAGTTGAAATAAAGGAAACATTACATAAATTAAAACAATACGACTTTCGTAAGTACAATACTAGTTAAATATTAATTTGGCTAATGTCACTAGGTATGATATTAAATGGTATTTATATTCTAGGACAATTGCATGAAGTGATGTAGCTAAGCAGTATTTAAAAAAAACACGTGGATGAGTTTATAACTAATTAAATTAATTTACTAATTCTTGAAAGACATTATAAAATTTAACTCAATTTGTGTTTAATTAAATATATAAATAGAATCATTAGAAAGTTAATTTCTCTAAGTGAAATTAAGAGAAGTTTGCTATTAATTTTGTCATTTAAAAATAATTGTATCGTTAATGAAGTACTTTAACCTTATAAAAACAAATTGATTCTCTTTAAAAAACGCAAATTTTCAAGTTAGAAAAAACTTATTTAGTTATGCTGATATGTTTTAAATTTTAAAAATAATAATGATAATTTTTAAAAGCTATTGTATATTCCTAGAGAAGGCATTTAATTTACTCTTGCTTAATTCATAGATTTATATGTATACACAGTACTTTGAAAGGTATTCAAATAATTAGAAATTATATCTTTGAGAGATAGCATTAAGAGGGGTTTTTTCGTAAATAAATTAAATTCCTTACAATTGTAATATTTTTTATTAAAAAATACCCATCCCGAGCTATATTAAGTTTCACAATGCGTATGATATTAGATAAAGTTAATCGAGTTAATTTGTTAAAAATGAGTTAAAGTATTAAATTCGAACATTAGTTGCAGAATTTATTTAATATTTAAAATACTATTTTCTTTGATAAGGTAATAAAATTTTTATATTAGTTAATTTTCATAAATGAATATTGTATTTTGATAATTAATTATAAGTATTGATTATTATTATTTTAATTATTAATTTATATCAATGTATGAATTATTTCACGATATTGTTTTAACACTTATATATAGATATTTTAAAACATTGATAACATAACCAAGCGAAAATCTTGAGTGTTTTAAATGTTTGTTAAAAATAGTATGGATTATAAGGGTAGAAGAAAAATTCATTTGTATTAAAAATGTTTTTACATTAAGAAATTTGTAACTATGTAAAATATGGACAATAAAGGTATATCTTATAATTCCATTTTAATATTAGCTTTTTAATTTTTAACTGAAGTAGATCACACATTTATATGAAAGTATAATGAAAGTATAAGTAATAAGTAAGTATAATAATGAAATAGTACGAAAAACGTTAGAACAGTTTACTTCTTAAAAGTTAACTTTTAAATTTTATGCTAAACATGAAATTTTCGAAAACTTAAGAAAGAGTATAGCATTTAATTAAAGGCACTTTTACGCGGAAAAATTTTTATAAAGAATGGTACAAAGTAATTTCAATCTCTTGTTGGAAGCTTTATTTAATTAAAATTTACGCATTTCGAAGTTGTTGTGCCAAAAAAAAAAAGGCTTGTTTCACATTTACTGAAAGCGAAGATAAAAATATACTTTTTGACCTATCTGAAAACATAAGCAAAAATTGAAATATATAGAAGTAGAAAATTATACAGCATGATTTATGCACCAAATACAAATGAAATGTATTTCTTCATCTAACAACATAACGTAGAAACTTAAAAGCCTAAAAGTTAAAAGCACCTCGGCTGCTTTTGCATTTGTTTGAGGACACACGGCCGTTTATGGAAATTAGCGGGCCGATTGGCTTGCAGAAGTTAGCAACCAAGTGCAAAATGGATATTGCTCAATATTCATAAATCATTTACAAGAGGGATCACAAAAATAAAGAATGGTTAAGTGTTAGAGCCAAGAATACCTCAATTTCTCAAGTAAAAGAAGATTTTTAGAAAATTTTTTCCAACCATTACAAAAAAAGATCATGATCATTTTTTATACCAATTGCCAAAACCCTTATTTCACTGGTGACGATAATTTTAAAAGCTCTATTTAGACACATTTAGTTTTGGTCTGGTATCATGTAATTGTAATAAGGTATAAGGAAAAATATAAAAGCATGCGCTCCTTCTAAATTCCAAGTTTGTTGAAAAGAATGATCCTACATCAGCTCTCAAAGGCATTAATATATAAATTGAGACCTCCTAGAATTTTCTTTTTCTTCTTCTGAAACTTACTAAACCAAAAAAATTTCAAAAGTTCTGTAAATTTATTGGAAATATTTGTAATTCGTCATGATATTAATTTATTTATTATTTCCTTTGTAACGTGAGTTTCATACTTCTGTAAGCTCGAGTGGTATTTGTGGAGCTCGGGGATTTATAAACTTTTCAATAAGAAAAATACAAAAGAACCTTTTAATTGTAAGAAAAATGTTAGATATAATTGCAGTAGGTTATAGATATCTTCTTAGAGAAAAATAATCAAAAAGGCACTCTTCACACTTCAAAATATATTTCATTAGTTTTTGATTGGAAAAGCATCAACTATCAACGCAATCGTCTTACATCAGTCAAACGTAATCTCATTTATCTGATTTTTGATTAAATTCTGAGTATGTGTGTGTGTGTGTGTTTAACATTATTTCTCATATTAACCCCTTTAGCTACCAATTAAAGTTATGCAATTTGCTCCCCAGTGCCACCCACCATTTTTTACATAGGCACGCGTATGCGGTGTATTTGGGGGATAATGAAATTCACAAGTAAGCAAATTTTCTCTGAAATAACTAAAACCTTCAGAACCACTATCAAGATCATTTTTTTTTTACATTCTAAAGCCTTCGGATAAGTTTTACCGATATAAGAGCAAACAAAAGTGTCGTACTTTGGAAAGACGGATATATGCGTCTGGAACCTTAAATGCAGCTGTTTAACGAGACGGATACATACTTCCGGGGCACTCAATGCACCGGTTGAGTGAGACAGATGGTATATACGTCTATTGAAGTTAAGGTAAATAATTTCATTTCGTAAATTTCATAATTTTATCTGAATTGTTTTTTAAAAAGTGTTTTTAAGGTTGTTTGTAAAATATAGATTTAAAATGTTAGATTTTTGTAGTAGACGCTTTAGAATTATTTCATGGCATCATTTTATGAAAAACACCGTAATTAAAAAGCGTTTGCAGACTTGATCAATTGATCCATTATCTAACTACTGGACCGATTTTTAATGAAATCTGATATAAACATACTATGATACAATACAAAATAAATAACCAATCAGCAAATTGTAATACACTACACAAATGATCGTGCGTAACACTCGTTGGAGTTGAAAGGTAGGAAACAGGGGTTGCAGAATAAGCAAAAGAAATGGGTTGCAGGGGGGGTATGGCAACCTGTTACAGCTATACAGGACTCGCAGGATGATGTCATACTTCAAATAAGGCAGTTTTTATCGATTATTGTGGTAATTGGTCTCACTGTTAGTTTAGAATAACTGGAACATTGCAAGAAAGCATGCGTCATTACACCGTATAGAAATTTGCAAACGACAGTAATTTTTATGAGAAACATCTGTTCATTATTCTTCTCTATTTTTTAAGAGAAATTGTTTAATTCTCAGTACTTTTAGATTTAGAATAAACTAAGAAGTTATTAGAACGCACGTATTATTATTTCAATATATCACTAACATGCATTATCTCATTTTAAACTCCCGGTCATATTCAAATGACTTTATTACCCAAATAGAAGAATTCAATCATATTCACAAACGTTTAGAAAATACAAAAAAAAAAAAGACATTTTAAAAAATAAGTGTTGTTCAACCGTCACGGAGTATTTAACGTTCTATGGATTTTCCAAAAAAAAATTAAAACAATTGATTTAGAAGATAGCAAAAGAAAATGAAATATTATTTAAGAATTTTCATTTTTGTTGTGCATGTGATCCAGCCCTCAAAAGAGAATACATACAAAGTCTATAATGTATCAATTTCAGTTCTCGAAAACCTTTCTGTTTACAATGTCATTCATCCCCGGGATTATTGTTTATTTGTTTTACGCTTTGGTAAGTATGATGTGCCTGGAAAAAAAGAAACTTAACGTAATACTACATACTGATTGAAAAACGTTCAACTTGTAAAAGCAAATTAACTTATTGTATATCCTTTCAATGGATTATTTATTTTAAAGTTTCGGTGAATAAGGCTCTACGTATCAAATTATGAGAATTATTTTTCGATTTAAGGTGCCCCCAATTCATGGCAAAAATATTTAGAATATTTCGAATATTGGTCCTTTTTAAAAAACAATATAAAAGTAAAAATTCAAAAACACCATTGTTCGGCTTTCAGAGCACACATGCTATAATTAAGTATTCTAATAACTTTTTTTGAGTTACGGTTTGAAGGAGAGCAAACGTAATGCTAAAACTGTGGAAACAAAAGCATAATATCTTACCATATGTAGTCAAGGCCTCAAAAATTATCATGATTTAGTAGAAAGGTAATATTTTCCCCAATTGATTTCAATTAAAACTATACATTATTCTTTTACTTTCATATTCTTGGCGTTCTTATGTAAAAATGCAAAAGATTTTGTATTGCTTTCGGGAGATAAACATTATTTTTCGTCATAATGCATTATATTTTTTTTTTTTTTTTTTACAAAGAAATTATTATTTTTAAACTAATTTTGAGAAACCAAACCTATATGAAGCAAATATTTCAAATAACGAACGCTCGTTCCACCTTTAAATAGGCTTATTTTCGCACAAATCCTTACGCGATGGTAAAGAGTTCGTTCTCATTTTCATTTATACTTCCTTAATTTTGAATCTAAACTTTCAAACCTGACATATATATATATATATATATATATATATATATATATATACTAAGATACGTGCTTATACCAATATCGAAAATATATGTATATATAAGTACCACACACATGCGTTCGAAAAATAAATTGCGCAGATAAATGTAAATTTTCTCATTTTTTTACGTAACAATTTTTTTAATTTTTGGCATTAATTTTCCTGTATTTATGACATCATGGTTAAAAATTGAAAAATGGGTTCTTATTCTCAATCTTACTGTGAATTTTTTATGAGCTAATATTTAAATATATCACTAACTATGGGATTTCCAATTTTTATTCTTATATTTATTTCAGTTCTATGGAAATAAATTTATTTTATAATCGGGAAAAAGAAATTCACTGAAATTTAAAATCTATGTTTCTAAGTGCAAACATACACAAATTAATTTCGAAAGTAATGAACGATTTTAACAAATTTTCGGAATGAGATGCCTTTAGTCAAATTTTTGTGATGCTTAATTGGGGCATAGCCAATTATTAATCCCGAACTTTGATAATACTTTTATTACCTTCCTCTTTCCAAATTACTTTATCAGCCAGCGCAAATGGCAGCTGCGCAACAATTTAAAAGCATCTTTACTGAAGCAAATAAAAATAAATTATTTCTCGTATCGGTAACTCAGATTGGCTTATTTTCTTACAATGACGCAAATTTCTCATTGACTATTAGCAATTATGAAATGATTATGATGTTATTTATAACATTGATGTGTATTTCGCTATTGATGTTTAAATGAAATCTTAAATTTTGAAGGTATTAATACTTGTAGCTGTCGCCTTAAATATACAGCACTTAGAATATATTATTTTACATTTCTTTAAGTATTTCATCCGATATTCATAATATTATAATGGCCAATACAAATTTAAGGAAACACATTAGCAGCGAATCTCTTATACTTTTGAAACGCTTTGCATTTTCGCCACTAAACTGCATGCATCAACTTAATAGAGCCGTTATTTTCTCTTGCGGAAAAAATATTATATCAGAAAAATTAAATTCATGTAAATTCCACCAGATTCAAACAGTTCAAAATTAATCCAAACTGTCTCAAATGATTCCAAGTGTGCTAATATAAATCCCTTTTCTCTGAAATTTGCGGCAATTTACTAAAATCTCTTTCTTGCATAATTTCCTTACATAAATTATTTGGATTGTTATTTCCTGTTTTAGAAGTTTCTCGAAGATTTTATCTGTTATGTATTTATTATTTTTTGCAAAAATGATTCACTGATTCCAATCACTTACTCAACCAATGCAGCATTGTGCGTCAATTGCTTCAGTTGCGTTAATTGATTTGTAAAGCTTACCTGTATTTAAACGAATTATAATTCATGTGCTTGTTTTTAAATTATTCCATTTCACAAAAGCTTCATAAACATGAATATATTATTAAAATATTTTAATTTAATTGTGATCATTTCATATTCATTTCTTACAATGAATATCTATGGAAAAAATTTTAGAATCATCCAGAATGAATGCTTATTTTAAAAGTGATAGGTTTTTATTTAGCATATAAACATTTCTTCGTCTTCTTGATAAGCTATCACGTAGTTACATATGTATTAAATGATTATTCTGCTTGTTTATAACATTTTATTCTAAATAACAGCATTTACCAAACTGATCTTATAAATTAATCCCTTTATCTACGGCATTATAATTTAATGCAGTTTTTTTCACGTAATATATTTTTTTAATTATTGCATTGAAAATTATAGGATATACATAAAACAAAACATCAACTTTGCAAAAATTTAATTAGTTAGAGCTAATTAATTAATTAATGATATTCAACTGTAAAATTAATTTATGCACAGCTCGCTTGAAATAAATAATCAAATCGTTTTCTAAGGTCTTCATTAACATACAGAAAAATATAAGACACTTATATTTTGATATTAATTATTTTTAAGAGCAAAATGATAATCTTCGCAATCCGCTATAAACACCGTCAGCAGAAAACGCAATTTCTGCTATAAACTATTCAGCTTTCTTGCTAAAATACTTCCTCATATAACCCTTTGCTGCCATACATCTTGAAGAGTGGATTTTAAAAGAATATTCTTGCTAAGTATCGTAAAGAATATTCGTCGAAATGCTTATTTTAAAAAATTTTAAAGTGAGTGATACTTGTAAATACTGTCGGTAGATAAAAGGTTAAACGCTTTTCCTTAAATATCAAACTTCAAGAAAAAACTGTTTTTCGGATGTTTTTGAATTTTTAGTTAATGCTTCTCAAAACTTCAATATTTGTGACCTAATTTTCAATCATATAATTTCATTGCACCCCCTTCCTTACAATAACAAGGTATAAAAATTCAATAATACTGTTTTTGATGGTAAACCTACAATGCGACTTAAACCACTTAAGTGTCATTGGCGGATATAAACGACTCGCCCGCAAAGCGTTTTCTCTGAGCGTATATGCAAGTCTTTCCAAAGCACGATTTTTTCTGTGCAATGCTATCCATAAAACTATTGCGAAGGCTTTGGAATGCAATAAAAGAAAGATCTTGACAGTATTTGCGAAGGATTTTCTTATTTATTCCTTTTCTTTCTCCCCAAATACACCACGTACGCACGCCTACGTAAAAAAAAAAACAAGAGATTAATTTTTAAAATAAAATTCACGTATTCCTCCTGTTGCATGTTCAATTTGCAATTTAATTCAAAAATCATCTTTGCATATTTTCTCCGAATTTGTGGCTCAGTATAATTACACTATAAGAGAAATTTCATTCAGATTATATAATGCACTAATAACAAATAACAACATAAATCAGTACTTCTCAAAGTTTCAATACTGGCGACCCAATATTTTGTCATCATTTTCATCGCGCCCTCCATAAATACCAATGTATTGAATTCAATACTATACTTCGATGCTACAACTACAATATGACTTAAACCTCCTCAAGCGCCAACGACGTATAAGTAAGCATCCCGCTCAGCCAAACGTTATTTTCCCCAGACGTATATATACGTCTTTCCAGACGTGTATATATACACGTGTATACACGCCCAGACGTATATATACGTCCGTATGTATATACACGTATATATACGTTCGATCTTTTCTGTGCACTGCTATCCATAAAATTATACCGGAAAGCTTTGGAATGCATTAATTGTGTGTGTGTGTGACCAGGACATAGTGTTTTTGAAGAATTTGCTTATTTATTCCCCCTCCGCCAATGTATCACATCGCAAACGCACGCCTACGTGGAAAACGGTGGCATTGGGGAGCAAATCGCGTAACTTTTTAATCGGCAGTTAACGGATTAATTATAAACCGAACAAATTATCAAAGATAAGCTTTAATTTTTTGTATATAATTTTATATATGATAAGACCATGGGTGGGCAATTGGTAGTTATTAAAATTGTTCTTAACTTAGTATTGATAAATAATTATAAAATTCATTGTGCAGTATTGATACATTTATAAGTGTATTGTATCAGTGTAAATGGGTATTTTATTTTATTATGTTAGAATATATATTTTATTTGTTTGCTTTCAGCAAGTTAGTAATTTTTTTAAAATTATCTTTTTATTTTCGTCATTCAATACGCTCACGCGCCACCTCACACAGTTATCACGCCCCAACGGAGCGCACCCACAGTTTGAGAAACGCTGACTTAAGTATTGAATTTCATTCACATAAACATTAACTTCATTTAGATAATCCTTACTGTCAAACTTTGTTTTTTTTTTTCTTCTAATACGATTCATTGGTTTCGGTGTATGAGAACATAAATAAATATTTTTTACAAAAAATAACTCTAGAATGTGCGATAGATTACGCATAAGAAATATTTGCAGGTATTTTGCAAAGTTCATTAAAACATTAAGCTGACAATTTTCTTCAAACATCAAGAATGAGAGCATATCTCTATATATAAGAAAGATAAAATGACTCACTAATTCTTTTACTCACTCAAAGGCGAAATCGTGGAAACCAAGTTGACTTGAAATTTGTTAAGCATGTATCTTTTCGTTAAGTAGAAATCCGCTAAGTAGGGTTTCGGGAAATCGAATTCTAGAGTGGGACTGTGAAGGCTTAAAGCGGAGTTATAGCAGAAATTTCCAGTTTTTGAACTATAAAATCTACAGATTTGAAATTAGGCAATCGTTTCATTTGTTGCGTAAAGATCCGCTGAGAACGGATTTTGCAGAAACCAACTAATTAGAGAGATGGTTAGATAAAAAAATAGATGAACTACTTTAGATAAAAAAAAAATCATATTTTTGAATTATTAGATTAGTACAGAATTAAAATTTCGAAAACATTTTTTTTCATTTAGAAAACATCTGCCAACAGTGGACTTTCTTAAAAAATATCAGCTCTCAAGAGGCGAAACAAGGGGTTACGGGGACGACATTACAAATAAAAAATAATATCCGTGTTTGTGGTATTAGACCTGAAGATTTAAAAATTTTGCAAGCATGCTTCCTGTGTGGAGTAGAGATCCACTAAAAATATGTGTTTGGGGCTTCTTCCACTCTAAAGGGAGGAGGGGTATTGAGAATAGACGGTTATTTTACTTCAATCTTTAAAATTTTAAGTCATGTTCTATTTAATCAAGATAAGAGGACAATAAGAAATTTTTTTCTATACAGTCAAGCCTTACTTCTAGTACTTTTGCCATTGCACTGCATTAGAAACAATATATAATCATACTGGATCATCTAATGCAGCGGAAAGGGTGGGTAATGGTTTGTAGATAATAAAAAAGATAAAAAAATTCTAAGAAAACTTCGAATTGTAAAATCACTTTCTCCCTGATTTGTATTTTAGAAGCCTGTAACTTAACAAATATATTCTCCTCACAAGCTGATGTAGCAGTTTCCACATCTGTTTCCGCTGTACGACAAGAACTTTGCTTTCTGTTTTAACTTCTTTGTTTTCATTGTCTCCGATGAATCACCTTATTTTGAGCAGTCTTAGAATGTTTAATTGAAACCCATCAGCTTTTATTTAATCATGTGTCTAGAGTTCGTTACAGTTTCTGGGAAACTATTTGATAGTGAATTCCAAAGTACTAAACATCGCAGTTAACGCAATTAAGGAAGACAGCGTGAATTTAAGAATAAATCTTTTCACGAGAAAGTTAAATTGTGTTACGTAAGAAAACATGCTCTAAAACTCCTTGATTAGAATTTGTTTCATAGTAAGGGGTAAGACTCTTCATACTTTGACGAATTACCCATGGATATCTGAAGACACCCACACAATCACATTTCAAGGTAATCGAATTTTTGAACGATTAAACTAATTGGAATAATTTAAAAAACATATTAAAAACCAACTCAAATATATATTTTTAAAATAAATAAAAAATATATAAAAATAAAAGTGTCAAAAATATGTATGAACTGATTATATTAAAATAGTGGTTCCCGATGTGGTCCCTAGAAACCCCAGAAGAGACTTAATATTATTCAGGGGGTCCGTGAAAAATTAAAATTGATTTGGGGAGTCTATGAACAACATCAAGGTGTCCGTGTAAAGTTCTATTTTTCAATTTAAAATTTGTAAAAAACTTTGATCAATTTTCATCTTGATATTCCCGACTGGATGTTGAACCTTCTGACGTGTGGATTAACTCGGATCCCAAACACAGATTAATCCAGTACTAAAACATGATAAACTTATTGAAATATACACAATTGAGTGCTTAAACCAATATTTGAACAATGATAACACAAATTATGGTTATAAAAACAAATCCCAATTTTATATCCTGCATTATGGTTTATTGTACAAAAATTGTTGACTACTTTCCTTTTTCAAATTCAGCACCGTAAAAAAGCTTATTAAAACTTAGTGCTTTTGGAGATTTTGTAGTTGTTATTCACAAAAATTGAGATGGACATAAATAGACTCATAACATCTCGTATAGTCCATCCAAGTCATTTCTTATTTATTTTATCTTAAACAAAAGTTATATTTTCAATAAATAATTCTTCAACAAAATGTTTTTTTTAATTTGTAATTTTTATACTATGCATTCATTTATGCAGCATTTTCACTTGAGGTCCTTGGGGATGTTTTGACTTTAAAAAAGAATCCATGGGCAAGTTTTGACCATAAAAAGGGATGCACGAGTTAAAAGTTTACAAAACCCCTATATTAGGTATTTCAAAAGGATTCAAATTGCACGTTTAACCTTATAATGTAACACTTTTTGACATTAATCAGAAACCAAACAATTCAATACACAGCAAGAACTTTTCTTTCAAACTACTTATTAATTAAAATGTAGGTTAACTAATTACGTCTGGAACCATGGCTTTGAAAAAAAGTTTTTCTTCTTAATATTCAACTATTAGTTGAATTGAAATTTCATATAAAATAGTTTTTAAAATATTGTTAAAAGATAAATTACTTCAATGTAATGTTTTTAGCTTAAAAAATGAAGAAGGAATGCCATAATTCCAAATTCCCTTTCATCAAAAATGCTTCTTTGCTAAGAATATTTTGATTATACACTAACTTCCAAAAGCTAAGCATGGAGAGGAAAATGCTAATCTCCAGAAGTCAAATCAGAATTGAAGAGGATGCAATTCGCCGCAGAGGTAGATAGAACTATGCAAATATGTTAGGTAACAACCAATCGTGCTTTTTATGTCGAGAAATATGCAAAAAGGGCAGTATTATAAGAAGCCAGCTTTATGAAGGGTTACAGAAGTTGATTGTAAGTACTGATAGAAGGTGTTTAAAACGTTCGTACAATTTATTTTCAAGACATACGTGTTTCTATGACTTCCAGAAAACGAATGGAAGATTCTAAGCGCTGGCGTGCTATGGGCCGGACAATCGTGATTACAGATGTTGCTCTTTTCTTCGGCGTTCATCATTCTGTAATTTCACATTTATGGAAACAATTCTAAATCACACAGACAGTTATCCGAAGGTCCGTAGGTGGTCGCCAAAGGGTTTCAACACTTCCGGGCACATTGGGCTACAATAGCAATATATCGGAAAATCGATAGATTGCTATTGTAGCCAAGCGGAATCGCAGAGCGACCTCCACACGTGTAACATCTATGGTTATGCATGTCCATTGGTAAGGATATATATGCAACCTACAGTACACCAAAAGATTACATATGAAGGACTGCATGCCCGGGTACCTCGAGTTTGAGTTCCTCTATCCGTCCATTTAAGAGGGCACGATTAAAGTGGGTGCCGGGAACCTGGGCAATTGACCGCGTCTGACTGGGGCAATGCTCGCGCTTATCGATGAGTCAAGATTTGCTCTGGAGGCAAATGACAAGCGGAGTGGCGATATGGCGTGAACAAGGAACACGCAATCAGCCCTAAAAACATCACAGAACACCACGCATTCCGGAGGCGGAAGCATTATGGTGTGGGCAGGATTTCATTAGATACCGGACCGACCTCGCACATCTTTAAACGGGGTTCTGTGACGGCTGTCCGGTATCGAGATGAAATCCTAGAACCCATTGTAAGATTGTACGCCGCAGGAGCTGGCCCTACTTTTGTTTTAATGGATGATAACGCACGTCCCCATAGAGCTGACATCGTCGATGACTACCTGGAGCAGTGTTTCTCAACGCGGGGCCCACGCCCCACAGGGTGGGGCGCGGGCGTTCCGCAGGGAGGTAATTCGAAAATAAATACGACACAACACTAACCCCTTCCGCTCCGGGCCATTTAAATGCAAAGCTAGATATCGGTGTCAAATTTATCAAAAAAGCAAATTCTTAAATAATTATTAGGCATAATTTCGTTTGACGAGACCAAAATATCAACTGAGTGATCTGGCTTCGTCCGGGGATCACCACGGAGTGGGCCGACTGCCGGGAGGGGGATATAGCCCCGGCCAATCAAGAAATTTGCTCAAACAGCGCAGTTGTTTGCACCTAAATTGGCTTATCGCAACACCTGTAGTGTTTTACATCATTCTGCTGGCCTTCAATCAGAAATAAGTGTTCGTCAAAACTGTAGTAGAAGCTCAGTTGTTTTTATAAATATACATATTTACTTTTGTTATTGTAAATCATTTGAATAATTTATCGGCCAATCTTAAAGAAAGATTTTTATAGATTTACAACAAATTGATTTCCCACCATGGATGATGCAGCCAATGTTAGTGGATTAGTCTGATTTGTCAAATATGCAGTATCAAGCAGAACTAGCCGAATTGCAAAATGATGACTCAGTTAAAACTATATTTAGTATAAACGGTGCGATGACATGGCTTTGTGAGGAAACGGAAATCAGTACACAAACTCAACCAAATGCGCAAGAAGGTTATTACTACCGTTTCCATCTTCATTTTTGGCTGAATGGGGATTTAGTGCTGTAAATGATTTACTGATAAAAAAAGAACTCGGCTGGATATAACACAACGTGGGGGTTTGAGACTTAAGTTAACCAAATTGGAACCCAATATAAAATACTCTCTGCACCAAGCATCAAGCGCAAGTGATCTCACTAAATTAAAATAACAAATTAATATGGAAAACATTATTAAAATTATTTTGAATTTTACTTTCTGTTTTTCATTATATATTTTGAAATTTTTCTTACTGTGTTTTGTTAACAACTTTGATAGTGATTTATTCCTAGAATCCATCATTTATGTTTCTTAAGTGAACAAATCAATTTTTTTAATATTAAATATTATGTATGTTACATGGGGGCGCATCAAAACTTTAAAAGGTTAAAGTGGGGCATGGCACAAAAAGGCTGGGAAACACTGACCTGGAGAGTGAAGGGATTGGCGTGGCCAGCATAGTTCACCTGACTTTATCCCATTGAAAATCTTTTGGGATGTTCTCGGCCGTGCTGTATCTTCACATTTCCCACCTCCAGCCACTCTTATTGAGCTGGAAACTGTTCTACAAGAAGAATGGCGATTGCTTGACCGCGGTGGAAGCTGACCACCTAACTCCTATAAAGCATGGTAAACAAGGTAAAAATTGCATACAAATTAAGGGGGTATAATACCCTATTAATGTCTTTTTCACTTTTGCTGTTTATTTTCACTTTGCATACATAAATTCTGCTTAAGTCCCAGTGGTTATTATGTCGATAATTCTTTGCAAAATTTTAATATTGTTTTGTTTCCATTACATAATTATTGATTTTGTTTCGTTATAAGTATATGCTACTTTACGCCAAATTTTGTATCAATCAAAGCAGAAATTTGTTATTTTTTTTTGCATATTATATCTTCGGCTTAACTTTGGAAAGTGAGTGCATATAGCTAAAGCTTCAGCACAGATCTTGGTCGACTAGTTTTGAAAATCAATATTTTTTCAAAATTACGATCAATTGCAATGATAGCCAGTGCCTTATGCTGAAAATTTTTCAAAAGAATTTTATTTTGATCATAATAAATGGCCTCTACCATATATTTTTTAAAATGTTAGTTCCGGCTTTCTACAAAATTATATGCATTGTATTATCAAACTATTATTGTAATAGAAACCCGTTTCCATCAAAGGAGAATGTTCCATAACAGTAGGAAAGAGAAAGTTCTGCAGAATCGAAAAACCTAGCACAGCAAATATAACATCGATTGAGCTTAAATGTAAAGAACTGTTATATTTTCTAAAACTGGCAATGACGTAGGTAGATGATATAGATAAAATACTTAAACTTACTTTTATAGATTCCAACCTTTGTCTTCAATGGAAATTTTACGTCATACAACATAAAAAATTGTAAAAATAATACACAGCTGCACACATTGCTTGTTTCCTCCCTCTCTCCTAACCACCACACCACACCAACGGGCGGACATTTAAACTCTCAACAAAGTAAACGTGCATCACTAGCTCCCTTACATGGCGGGTCTTTAGTGGTGCTGGGCTCGAACTTTGACAAGCCAGCCACGATCAGGATACCTGAACACTAGGCTACCGCGGCCACATTAATTTATCCAAACAAGTTAAGAGAGCAAGTATAATAACTATACTAGTGACTTCCACAAAGTGCTTTTCTTATACAAAATTATATACAAAATTTAATACTCATCTTGATCATTTGTATTGTTTATGTAATTAAAGTCGCATTGTAGTTTTACGTCAAAGTACGTACGCATGATGAAAATTATGAATTGAAAACTGGGTCATAAATCGTGAGTTTGAAAGGGACACGCAGTATTAAAGCTTCTGTGTAGGGGTAGAGACAAAAAAAATTAGTATTAAATATGGAGTCCCTCAAGGGAGCTTACTTGGGCCTTTACTATTCAATATTTATATTAATGACATTCCTACTCACCCTCAAACCTCCACTAACATCTATGCTGATGACACTGTCACCCTTGCAACTTATAAAAATCATAACACAATCACAATAGCACTCAATAACCACCTTAAACTTCTAGAAACCTTTTTCAACACCTGGAAAATCAAAATTAATGTTGACTAAAACAATAGCGGTTCTCTTTACAAACAGGAAAACACAACCAACACCTCCCCACCCTATACTCCACACAACTCCAATGGTCTCAGAGCACAAAATATTTAGGGATTGACTCTAGATAAAAAAAAACTCACTTTGGAAACAACATATAATATAAACGCGAGATAAATTCCGGAGAGCTCAAAGAGCTATCTTCCCCTTAATTGGCCGGAATTCTGAATTAAATCTATACAATAAGTTAAGCTTCTCTCTACACTGCCGTTCTACGTCCAATTTTGACTTATGGATCACCTGTGTGGGGCTATGCCGCAAATTCTAATATTAAAATACTCGAAGTTGCTCAGAACTCATTAATAAGAAATATAGTTAAAGCTAATAGATATGCCAGAAATAGTAAAATTTACGAAGATATTAAAATAATTCCTTTCAAAGCCTACATTCAAAAACTGGCAATCTCCTTTTTAATAGTTTACCTAATTCCAATAATGAAAATGTTAAAATGCTTAATAATTACATCCCAATGCCTGATCTTAAAAGACCTAGGAGAATACTCCTAGATTCTGTATAATCCCCCTAACAATTATTTAGTCACTCACCGAGTGAGAGGTGACGACTTTCATTGCTAAATTTTCTCTTTATTTTATTTTCCAAATGCTTTTCGTTTAATTGAATTTCTTTTAACTTCTTAACTTTTTTACTCAATTGCAACCCCCACACAGGGCAGATTTCTAGACCTCCCCTTTGATTTGTAACAACGCATCAGTGCAACCAATAGAGTGCCTACTTTCACAGTACCACTGACCAATCACAACAGTGCTATCTCAGACTATTCAGGACTTTACCGCCGAAACCGTATGCAAGAAAACTCAGATTCTGTAGCCACGCCTTCCTTGCCACGTTCGACCAACCAATCAGGACACTCACTCCCAGGCAGGCCCACCCACATCAGGCCACATACACTATCTAGATATGGGATGGAGGAACGCTTCGCGTTCCGTTTCCCAGTGACGCCCAGCATCAA
>BMAU01013218.1:0-19633 GCA_019973935.1 Trichonephila clavipes
CTCTGCATATCGAATGCTTTTAAATTAAATTTATTTACCTTAAATATTTACAGACATCTAAGCTTTTGCGCGATTTCTTCAAACATTTACACATAACTCTGAAGTTTGGAAATTAAAAAAATATATAAAAGGTAGTAAGAAATAGTAATATATTTAAGAAATTCCTATATTTTGTCATATGTTCAAACTAATTAACGGGATTTTATTAAATTGCAGTTGAAATAAAGGAAACATTACATAAATTAAAACAATACGACTTTCGTAAGTACAATACTAGTTAAATATTAATTTGGCTAATGTCACTAGGTATGATATTAAATGGTATTTATATTCTAGGACAATTGCATGAAGTGATGTAGCTAAGCAGTATTTAAAAAAAACACGTGGATGAGTTTATAACTAATTAAATTAATTTACTAATTCTTGAAAGGCATTATAAAATTTAACTCAATTTGTGTTTAATTAAATATAAATAGAATAATTAGAAAGTTAATTTCTCTAAGTGAAATTAAGAGAAGTTTGCTATTAATTTTGTCATTTAAAAATAATTGTATCGTTAATGAAGTACTTTAACCTTATAAAAACAAATTGATTCTTAAAAAAAACCCAAATTTTCAAGTTAGAAAAAACTTATTTATTTATGCTATGTTTTAAATTTTAAAAATAATAATGATAATTTTTAAAAGCTATTGTATATTCCTAGAGAAGGCATTTAATTTACTCTTGCTTAATTCATAGATTTATATGTATATACACAGTACTTTGAAAGGTATTCAAATAATTAGAAATTATATCTTTGAGAGATAGCATTAAGAGGGGTTTTTTTCGTAAATAAATTAAATTCCTTACAATTGTAATATTTTTTTATTAAAAAATACCCATCCCGAACTATATTAAGTTTCACAATGCGTATGATATTAGATAAAGTTAATCGAGTTAATTTGTTAAAATGAGTTAAAGTATTAAATTCGAACATTAGTTGCAGAATTTATTTAATATTTAAAATACTATTTTCTTTGATAAGGTAATAAAATTTTTATATTAGTTAATTTTCATAAATGAATATTGTATTTTGATAATTAATTATAAGTATTGATTATTATTATTTTAATTATTAATTTATATCAATGTATGAATTATTTCACGATATTGTTTTAACACTTATATATATATCTTTTTATAACATTAATAACATAAACAAGCGAAAATCTTGACAGTATTTTAAATGTTTGTTAAAGAAGCATGGATTATATAAGGGTAGAGAAAAATTAATCTGTATTAAAAATGTATTTTACATTAAGAAATTTGTAACTATGTAAAATATGGACAATAAAAGGACTATCTTATGATTCAATTTTAATATTAAGCTTTAATTTTAACTGAAGTAGATCACATTTAAAATGAAAGTATAAGTAATAAGTAAGTATAATGAAATGGTACGAAAAAACGTTAGAAAAGTTTACTTCTTAAAAGTTAACTTTTGAAATTTTTATGCTAAATATGAAATTCTCGTGGAAAACTTAAGAAAGAGTATAACATTTAATTAAATTCAGCGGCACCTTTACGCGGAAAATTTTTATAAAATAAGGGTACAAAGTAATTTCACCCTGTTGGAAGCTTTATTTAATTAAAAATTACGTATTTCGAAGTTGTTGTGCCAAAAAAAGACTTGTTTCACATTTACTGAAAGCGAAGATAAAAAAATATACTTTTTTGACCTATCTGAAAACATAAAATTGTAATATATATAGAAGTAGAAAATTATACAGCATGATTTATGCACCAAATACAAATGAGATGTATTTTTTCATCTAACAACATAACGTAGAAACTTAAAAGCCTAAAAGTTAAAAGCACCTCGGTTGCTTTTGCATTTGTTTGCGGACACACGGCCGTTTATGGAAATTAGCGGGCCGATTGGCTTGCAAAGGCTACAACCAAGTGCAAAATGGATATTGTCGTTAATATTCATAAATCATTTTACAAGAGGATCACAAAATAAAGAATGGTTAAGTGTTAGAGCCAAGAATACCTCACTTCAAGTAAAAGAAGATTTTTAGAAATTTTTTCCAACCATTAATAAAAGACTGCGATCATTTTTATACTAATTACAAAAAAAACCCCGATTTCTCACTGGTGATGATAACTTTAAAAGCTATTTAGACACATTTAGTTTGGTCTGGTACTTCATGTAATTGTAATATGGGTGGCAAGGAAAATATAAAACATGCGCTCCTTCTAAATTCCAAGTTTGTCAGAAAAAGAATGATCCTAAGACTAGCTCTCAAAGGCATTAATATATAAATTGAGACCTCCGAATTTTCTTTTTCTTCTTCCGAAACTTACTTAAACCAAAAAATTTTCAAAAGTTCTGTAAATTTATTGGAAATATTTGTAATTCGTCATGATATTAATTTATTTATTTCCTTTGTAACGTGAGTTTCATACTTCTGTAAGCACCGAGTGATATATGTGGAGCTCGGGGATTTATAAACGTTTGCAATAAGAAAAAATACAAAAGAACCTTTTAATTGTAAGAAAAATGTTAGATATAATTGCAGTAGGTTATGGATATCTTCTTAGAGAAAAATAATCAAAAAGGCACTCTTCACACTTCAAAGTATATTTAATTAGTTTTTGATTGGAAAAGCATCAAATATCAGCGCAATCGTCTTACATCAGTTAAACGTAATCTCATTTATCTGATTTTTGATTAAATTCTGGAGTTTGTGTGTGTGTGTGTTTAACATTATTTCTCATATGTTCTCCCCTTAGCTACCACTTAAAAGTTATGCGATTTGCTCCCCAGTGCCACCCACCATTTTTTACATAGGCACGCGTATGCGGTGTATTTGGGGGGGGATAATGAAATTCACACAAGTAAGCAAATTTTTCTCTGAAATAACTAAAACCTTCAGAACCACTGTCAAGATCATTTTTTTTACATTCTAAAGCCTTCGGAATAGTTTTACTGATAGCAGAGCAAACAAAAGGGTCGTACTTCGGAAAGACGGATATATACGCCTGGAACCTTAAATACAGCTGTTTAACGAGACGGATACATACTTCCGGGGCACTCAACGCACCGGTTGAGTGAGACAGATAGTATATACGTCTATTGAAGTTAAGGTAAATATTTTCATTTCGTAAATTTCATAATTTTATCTGAATTGTTTTTAAAAAAAAGTGTTTTTAAGATTGTTTGTAAAATATAGATTTAAAAATGTTAGATTTTGTAGTAGACGCTTTAGAATTATTTCATGGCATCATTTTATGAAAAACACCACAATTAAAAAGCGTTTGCAGACTTGATCAATTGATCAATTATCTCTCTAACTACTAGACCGATTTTAATGAAATCTGATATAAACATATATATATATATATATATATATATATATATATATATATATATATATATATACCATATATATATATACTATGATACAATACAAAATAAATAACCAATCAACAATTGTAATACACACGAATGATCGTGCGTAACACTCATTGGAGTTGAAAGGTAGGAAACAGGGGTTGCAGAATAAACAAAAGAAATGGGTTAGTGGGGGGTATGGCAACCTGTTACAGCTATACAGGCCTCGCACAGGATGATGTCATACTTCAAATAAGGCAGTTTATCGATTATTGGGGTAATTGGTCTCACTGTTAGTTTTAGAATAACTGGAACATATTGCAAGAAAGCATGTGCCATTACACCGTATAGAAATTTGCAAACGACAGTAATTTTATGAGAAACAACTGTTCATTATTCTCCTCTATTTTTAAGAGAAATTGTTAAATTCTCAGTATTTTTAGATTTAGAATAAACTAAGAAGTTATAAGAACGCACGTATTATTATTTTCAATATATCACTAACATGCATTATCTCATTTTAAACTCCCGGTCATATTCAAATGACTTTATTACCCAAATAGAAGAATTCAATCATATTCACAAACGTTTAGAAAATACAAAAAAAAAAAAAAAGACATTTTAAAAACTAAGTGTTGTTCAACCGTCACGGAGTGTTTAACGTTCTATGGATTTTCCAAAAAAATAAAACAATTGATTTAGAAGATAGCAAAAAGAAAAAATGAAATATTATTTAAGAATTTTCATTTTTGTTGTGCATGTGATCCAGCCCTCAAAAGAGAATACATACAAAGTCTATAATGTATCAATTTCAGTTCTCGAAAACCTTTCTGTTTACAATGTCATTCATCCCCGGGATTATTGTTTATTTGTTTTACGCTTTGGTAAGTATGATGTGCCTGGAAAAAAAAACTTAACGTAATACTACACACTGATTGAAAAACGTTCAACTTGTGAAAGCAAATTAACTTATTGTATATCCTTTCAATGGAGGATTTATTTTAAAGTTTCGGTGAATAAGGCTCTACGTATCAAATTATGAGAATTATTTTTCGATTTAAGGTGCCCCCAATTCATGGCAAAAATATTTAGAATATTTCGAATATTGGTCCTTTTTTTAAAAAAACAATATAAAATGAAAAATTCAAAACACCATTGTTCGGCTTTCACAGAGCACACATACTATAATTAAGTATTCTAATAACTTTTGGAGTTACGGTTTGAAGGAGAGCAAACGTAATGCTTAAAACTGTGAAAACAAAAGCATAATATCTTACCATATGTAGTCAAGGCCTCAAAAATTATCATGATTTGCAAGTAGAAAGGTAATATTTTCCCCAATTGATTTCAATTAAAACTATAAACTATTCTTTTACTTTCATGTTCTTATATTAAAAATGCAAAAGATTTTGTATTGCTTTCGGGAAATAAACATTATTTTTCGTCATAATGCATTATGATGTTTTTTTTTACAAAGAAATTATTATTTTTAAACTAATTTTGAGAAACCAAACCTATATGAAGCAAATATTTCAAATAACGAACGATTTAAGGGGAATATTTCAATTCTACAATGTGATTAATTGATTTTCTCCCTGACTTTCAGGTAAAGTAGCTTGTTGGTTGCATTTTATTTACTAAGAATACAAATTATTGAAATTTATCGTTTCCTTATTATGAGGAATTGAAAAATTCACTGCCATTGTGAATGCAAATGAGTGAGGAACGTCTATGTCGAACGGTATTGATGGTTCTCAATTATAAATTACACATGTCTGAAAATTTTTATGCTATATTTTCATTCAAATTGTGGCTGTTCGTTAAGCATAATAAATAAATACGCATGAACTTGGGACGCTCGATTTACATATCAAATACTATTATTTTTTTACTAACCCCTTAACAGCCGATTAAAAGTTACGCGATTCGCTCACCAGTTTTTACATAAGCGTGCATTTAGTATAGGCACAAATAAGCAAATTTTTGTCTTAAATAAATAAATCCTTCGCAAACACTGTTAAGGTAATTTTATTGCATTCCCAGTTTTCATAATTATTTTACTAATATCAGTGGAAGGAAAATAATCGTACTTTGGAAGGAGGGATACATACGTCCGGGGTACTTAACGCACCAGTTAAGAAAGACACATTTTTTCGCCGGTTGCATTTTAAGAGTTAATATTTGGATGCATATATAACTAATAAAATTGGTTTGATTATGATAATATGGTCTCAATATTAAGTATTTAAGGAATTGCTATATTTAATGGAATGTATTCGATGTCTTAATATGTATATATATATATATATATATATATATATATATATATATATATATATATATATATATATATATATATATATATATATATATATATATATATATATATATATTTATATATATATATATATATATATATAAATTTATTTATATATATATATATTTATATATATATATATATATATATATATATATATATATATATATATATATATATATATTTATATATTTATATATATATACACACACACATATGTATATATATATATATATATATATATATTTATATATTTATATATATATATATACACACACATATATATATATATATATGACAGGCCCCAGGCCTGCTGGTAAAATGAGGAGGGGCATCATCTTCAAAATACTTCTTTATTTCGCTTTAATCACATAAAATCCAACATGGCGGCCCTTTGGCGCGCAGCCGGGTGGTACAAAAGACAACATCTTAGCGTGGAGACACCAGCCAAGCCGTTTCGAGTATACGTTCGCCTTCGTCAGCGCTCGTTCCACCTTTAAACCTCTAAGTGGATACCTTCCTCCTGAAAAGTTATTCCGAAAGCGTTTTACTCTTATTTTGCTATTCCCTTCAAAAATGCAACAGACTTCAATTCTTTCCCCCTTTTAAAACTTGGGAGGTCGAAAGGGGACAATTTTATGACCGAGTTCGGTTCCTTTGTCAAGTAAAGCGTCTTTGTTCAGTGAGAACCAGGATAGCAATCGTTTACAGCTAGCTGTTAAGTGGCCTTGGGCAATCTTGTATGAAAACCGTAGTTCTACTCTGTCGTTTTCCCAATAGATTCAGTCACAGTAAAATTAAAACAAAATGCAGGGTAAAAAAAAAACATGAAATAAATGGCGTGTTAAAAGTTGAAAAATAGTTATATTTTCTTCAAACAAAATTTATTTTTCTGTCATTTTTTAAAAATTAAAAAAATATTTTCGTATTGCAATTTGAACCAGAAAAAGTATCCTGTATTCATTTTTGAATATGAGAGTAAGAAAAACGCGCTCACTTTCCTCTTTTTAAAAAAAGTTATGAGGTAAAAAGAGTAAAGGCCCTATCTTTTTTTTAAACAAAAGATTTTTTTTTTTAACAATAATAACAAATAATATTTTTAACAATAATAAATGTTGCATATTTATGAAATAAAACAGATCTTTCTCTATTCAATTATATTTTTAATTTAGAATAACATAAAAATGATTTCAATACTTTTAATTTATTTAAATTTAAATCATATAAATGATATTTATATGTTAACTGAATATTTTTCGGAAAAAATCTAAATTTTCCTTCCTAGTATTCTCCTTTTCGAACTCCTTGTATTAAATAAAAATATTTTTTCTACATCGGCATTTGTGATGGACATAACACACATTCAGTCAATAATTTTTAATTTTAATGGGGGATATACTTCTTCAAATGCGCATGACAGTACTTTTAACCATTTTCTACTCAAGTTAAATTTCTTATCTTTCTGTTTCTTTTATTACAAGGAAAAATGTCACTCATCGATAACTACATTTTCACACAATTCAGTCATTACAAATTCTATTGTGAGAAAAGTTCTCCCTAATTAATTTTGTCTTTCAAAACAGTACACTTAAAACAATTTTGTTCAGTGAAGTTAACCGACAGTTCCACAATATATTCATACCAAATTTTAAAAACAAATTTAACACTTGGAAATGTATCCTGTATTAAATTTTTCAATATACACAAATATTTCCTGCTGTTTGGAAGATATAGTATGAGATGTGGTGTGCGGTTGTGAAAGAATGTTTTCGTACGTGTAGACTATTTTTGAAAATTTAAATATCACTGAAGCTGATCATATAACTGCAAATGAGCCTTATTTTAATGTGTGCTGGTATCAAAGTAAAACACTTTACAATATTAAACAGCCTATGGTTCAATATCAAACTATTCGCAAAATGGCTTACAACTACTATTCAAATTGTAAAGAAACTGAAATATAAATATATCTTACTGCAGTCAAAAATATTCATAATATGTAAGTATCCTATTTCTCCACTTATTTCTGTACATTTTAAAAACGGTAGCTCAATGCAATTTTTTATATTTATAAACGAGGCATAACAGCTCACACAGTCGTAAAAATGTCTTTATCATTTTTAAATATACTACTATAAAACGTATATGGATTGTAAGATCAGTTGTAAAATCCTAAAGCTTTTAGAGGAGCTAAAAACATGTAATTTTGGATTGATCAAATTTTTAATATAATACACAAATATACATGTTATTAAGCAAAAACATTTGAAAAATGAAACTTCCTTCTGAAATAAACGTAATTGAAAGAAAAATGTTTAATTGCAAATGAGTGGAAATACATGTTTATCTAAGGGGTATTCCCAAAGTGAGGTAATTCTCAAACTTAAGACTCAAACTCAGTGGCACAACAATCCATGAGGGCCAGGAACTACTGTGCCCATCATAATACACGTGACCATTGGACGCTGAGGTGCATGAACAGATGTCCCGATTTGGTGGTCTGTCTGAAGAGAGACCTTCAGTGTTTAAGACCCGAAGCAAGCTTGGTACTCATTTATCGACCCAATGTAGCGGGGATGAAAGGCTGAGTCAACCTTGCGCAGCCCGTTAAGAGAACCCCAGACTTGTGGTGTGGAAGCACTATACACTACCACTCGATCCCATTCGGTGAAAAATAAAATTTAATGTTAGAATCTTATATAAATCCCTAATGAATGAGGGAGTCCAAAATTTTTTTTTTCATGTAAACTGTTTAGACGGAAATGGTTAATTATGAACATTTCACAAGTTGCATAAATTAAAATTAACCGTTATAGTTTACATAAATTTTTAAGGGTGCAAAAGGTGTATTTCGGATGCACGAATTAATTTTAAAAGGAATACGGTTACGAAAAAGTAGTACAAATCTATCTAAAGTAGGGTTGGTTACTTTACATATTGTCAAACACAACAATGTATTGGAAGCCAATTCCACAATTCGTTGTTATAAAAATGTATGGAAAATTACAAGATTTATTTTTGCATTTGTAATTTATATATATATAATTTTTCCTGGGAACTTTAAAAGCTAGAGTGGCATCCATCAAAACCGTGATTCTCTCTCTGTTTTTCCAGATCGCCCCTGTCTAAGCCGGCTGTGCCATAGTAAGTAATAATGTCGGATTTTGTTTGTCAAGATCATTTTATAGCATACTGCATTTTTCATGTATTTTAGATGGTCATTTTATATTTTCTACATCAATATCTTAATGTCTGAATTTAAAATTACATAAAATTCTCTTGACATTCGCATCAATGAACATGATAATTTTTATTAGTATATGAATTTGTCATCAAACGATTACATGACTAATATTAACATATTATGTGAACTATTTAATTAATATTAAGTATAACATAATGCACACAAATTTTCTGAACTTTAAAATAAATATTTCGAAAACTACATCAGATATAATCAAAATTTTTCATTCCTACGCTTTAGCTTCTCAGTTTTGCTTCTATGTAAGAATTTATTGTAATTGTATATTCATCAATTTTTTAGTATATTTTTGCTCTTAGCATGCAGTTTTCAACTGAATTGTATGAAATCTTCGATATATATTAAAAGATACCAAAGAAGCTATATAATAAAATTTGAAATTTTTATTATACTCAAACAATTGCTAAAACTTATGGTAAATAATTTTTAACTGCGCGATGCATTTTTCGAAATTTCAAACGGAATTTCTAACATAAAATTTCTAGCATTAGACGGTCGAGATTTCAAAAAATATCCAGATTTTAATTACTTATTCCTTTAGCCTTTAAAAAAGATATATGTTGAGGTATTTTGTATAAATAGATATTCTTGAACAATAATTCCAATGTTTTTGAATAGCTCGAATTTAAAATTGATTTTTATGTTTATTTATATGCATAAATGTCTACTGTAAATGTTTCCGTATATTTTTGATTACCATTTATTCAAACATTCAAGTTATAGAAAAAATGTGTGAAAATCTTCATTCATGTTGTCTTTGATGTAAACTGAAGTTCAAGCACTTAAAATTCAAATATAATTCGGTGTATTTTAACAATATATAACTAGACACACTGTACTTAAACTTCCCTGAACACTTGGGCTTTGAAATCTAAAAAAAAAAACTAATAAATCTTAATTAGTTTTTTTTTCCGTTATTATTTTTATCAAAGTGTAATAAAATGTTTCAATTGATTTGATGAAGTTTAAATTTATTCATTTTTAGTGGTTGGAAAATTGAAAAGGTTTCAAATTTTAAAGAGTTTGGTGTTTTATTAATTTTTTCGGTATCTTATAATAAAATAAACATGTTACAAAAACTGTAAGCTTTGATTAAAATAAGAAAAATGAAGCGAAAGAATATACTTAAAAAAAGATAATTTGTCTAACTATATAAAATAGCAGATTGCTCTGACACGCCCCAACATGTTACACAAATTAATATGAAACCAAAAGGGAATTGTAACATATTTTACTTATGCGTTGGGACTTTTTCAAACTTTAAAAAAACGAGGTAACAAATATACACTTCCTGGGGTCTAAAGAAATTTCCCTCGATTTTTTACGATTGCCCCAGGGTCAAAACACGGGGTTTCCTGTGAGCCATAAAACTTCCTATTAGTGTCCTGCTGTGTTGCTTCCACCGTGCCCAATTATCTTTCAAGATGTTAAACCTTTAAAAGGGGAAAGGATTTCAGAAAAGTGCGGCTAATCCGCTTTTGAAACCGTTACTTGAAGGCAGAAAAATCCGTGCAGTGCATTTCGAAGCATCTTTACACTGACGGAATTTTCCGTGCTATCCGGTTAGAGGGTTATATAGGCTTATTTTCCCACAAATCCCTTTGCGATGGTAAAGAGTTCGCTCTATTTTCATTTATTACTTCTTTAATTTTGAATCTAAAAACTTTTCAAACCTGACACATATATATATATATATATATATATATATATATATACTAAGATACGTGCTTATACCAATATCGAAATATATGTATATATAAGTACCACACACATGCGTTCGAAAAATAAATTGCGCAGCTAAATGTAAATTTTCTCATTTTTACGTAACAATTTTTCAATTTGGGGACATTAATTCTCCAGTATTTATGACATCATCGTTAAAAATTAGAAAAAAATGGGGTTCTTATTCTCAATCTTACTGTAAATTTTTTATGAGCTAATATTTAAATATATCACTAGCTATGGGATTTCCAATTTTTATCTCTTATATTTATTTCAGTTCTATGTAAATAAATTTATTTTATAATCGTGAAAAAGAAATTCACTGAAATTTAAAATCTATGTTTCTAAGTGCAAACATACACAAATTAATTTGAAGTAATTGAACGATTTTAACAAATTTTCGAATGAGATGCATTTAGTCAAATTTTTGTGATGCTTAATTTAAGTATATAATTATTAATCCCGACCTTTGACAATACTTTTATTACCTTCCTTTCAATTACTTTATCAGCCAGGGCAAAAATGGCAGCTGCGCAACAATTTAAAATACTTTACTGAAGCAAATAAAAATAATTTATTTCTCGTATCGGTAACTCAGATTGCTTATTTTCTTACAATGACGCAAATTCCACGGACTATTAGCAATTATGAAAATGATTATGATGCGTTATTTATAACATATTGATGTGTATTTCGCTATTGACGTTTAAATGAAAGCTTAAATTTTGAAGGTATTAATACTTGTAGCTGTCGCCTTAAATATACAGCACTTAGAATATATTATTTACACTTCTTTAAGTATTTCATCCGATATTCATAATATTATGCTTGGCAATACAAATTTAAGGAAACACATTAGCAGTGAATCGCTTATACTTTGAAACGCTTGCAGTTTTCGCCACCTAAACTGCATGCATCAACTTAATAGAGCCGATTATTTTCTGGCAAATATTATATCAGGAAATTAAATTCATGCAAATTCCCACCAGATTCAACCGTTCAAAATTAATCCAAACTGTCTCAAATGATTCCAAGTGTGCTAATATAAATCCCTTTTCTCTGAAATTTGCGGCAATTTACTAAATCTCTTTGCATAATTTCCCCTTCCTTTACATAAATTATTGGATTATTTCCTGTTTTAGAGTTTCTCCGAAGATTTTATCTGTTATGTATTTATTATTTTTGCAAAATGATCCACTGATTCCAATCACTTACTCAACCAATGCAGCATTGTGCGTCAATTGCTTCAGTTGCGTTAATTGATTTGTAAAACTTACCTGTATTTAAACGAATTATAATTCATGTGCTTGTTTTTAAATTAGTACCATTTCACAAAAGCTTCATAAACATGAACTCATTATTAAAATATTTTAATTTAATTGTGATCATTTCATATTCATTTCTTACAATGAATATCTATGGAAAAATTTTAGAATCATCCAGGATGAATGCTTATTTTAAAAGTGATAGGTTTTATTTAGCATATAAACATTCATTTCTTCGTCTTCTTGATAAGCTATCACGTAGTTAAATATGTATTAAATGATTATTCTGCTTGTTTATTACATTTTATTCTAAATAACAGCATTTACCAACTGATCTTATAAATTAATCCTTTATCTACCGCATTATAATTTATTGCAGTTTTTTTCACGTAATATAATTTTTTTAATTATTGCATTGAAAATTATAGGATATACATAAACAAAACATCAACTTTGCAAAAATTTAATTAGTTAGAGCTAATTAATTAATTAATGATATTCAACTGTAAAATTAATTTTATGCACAGCTCGCTTGAAATAAATAATCAAATCGTTTTCTAAGGTCTTCATTAACATACAGAAAAATATAAGACACTTATCTTTTGATATTAATTATTTTAAGAGCAAAAATGACAATCTTCGCAATCCGCTTGAAACACCGTCAGCAGAAAACGCAATTTCTGCTATAAAACTATTCAGCTTTCTTGCTAAAATACTCCTCATATAACCCTTGCTGCCATACATCTTGGAAGAGTGGATTTAAAAGAATATTCTTGCTAAGTATCGTAAGAGTATTCGTCGAAATGCTTATTTTAAAATTTTAAAGTGAGTGATACTTGTAAATACTGTCGATAGATAAAAGTTTAAACGCTTTTCCTTAAATATCAAACTTCAAAAAAAAAAAAACTGTTTTTCGAATGTTTTTTGAATTTTTAGTTAATGCTTCTCAAAACTTCAATATTTGTGATCTAATTTTCAATCATATAATTTTCATTGCTCCCCTTTCTTACAATAACAAGGTATAAAATTCAATAATACTGTTTTTTTATGGTAAACCTACAATACGACTTAAACCACTTAAGTGCCTCTGGCGGATATAAACGTCTCGCTCCACCAAAGCGTTTTTTTCCCCTGGACGTATATGCAAGTCTTTCCAAAGCACGATCTTTTCTGTGCAATGCTATCCATAAAACTATTCCGAAGGCTTTGGAATGCAATAAAAGGATCTTGACAGTATTTGCGAAGGATTTTCTTATTTATTCCTTTTCTTCCTTCTCCCCCAAATACACCACATACGCACGCCTACGTTAATAACAAGGGCACTGGGGAACGAATCGCGTAACTTTTAATCGGCAGTTAACTGATTAATTATAAACCGAACAAATTATCAAGATAAGCTTTAATTTATGTATATAATTTTATATATGATAAGACCATGGGCCATTGGCAGTTATTTAAATTGTTCTTAACTTAGTATTGATAAATAATTATAAAATTCATTGTGCAGTACTGATACATTTATAAGTGCACAACTGGTGTGCAAAAATTAAGGACGAGACGGTTTTTTCAATATAACTTTGTACAAAAGCTTTCCAAATCAACACATTTAATACCGTAAGATCCCCAATACGTAAGGACATGTGTACTGTGAGCAACACTTACTAAAAGAGAAATCAGAGGGATAAAAAGAAGCTTGATTGAAAAAGTAGCATGGAGCGCAATGCGACTGAAGGCCGAAACATCCCAGTGATGGGTGTCCAGCAACAAACATCCAGTCTTTAGTAGGGGATATGATCTCCCCTAACTGCTAGGCAGGTTTCACAGCGTCTGCACATGCTGAGAATGAGGGTGTCAATGAGTTGTTGAGGCATTGCTGCCCATTCTTCTTGCAGCGCCAATCGAAGCTCCCGAATCGATACTGGTGGTAAGGTACAAGCTGCCAAGCGTCTGCCTAGAAAATCCCATACATGCTCGATGGGATTGAGATCCGGAGATCGTGCCGGCCAATCCATACGTTCAATATCCTCACTCTCTAAGAGCTGTTCGGCAGCTACTGTGCGATGACATGGTGCATTGTCGTCCATGAAAAGGAACTGCAGACCCATAGCGCCTCTAAAAAGACGCACATATGGAAGAAGAATCTCGTTACAATAACGGGTCCGTTGACTGAACCTGCGTCGAAGATGTGAAGGTCTGTACGACTACCAAGCATGATGCCTCCCCAAACGAGAACACCGCGACCTCCATACCTGTCCCTTTCAATGATGTTCGAGGAATGATTGCGGCTTCCCCACTCTCTCCAGATGAGTATGTGATGAGAATCGCTACTCAAACTGAATCTGCTCTCATCTGTAAAGAGTACTCGTCCCCATTCATTGTCTCTCGAATTCCGGTGTTCCCGGCACCACAGAGAACGCCTTCTCCGATGGGCAGGCGTTAAAGGTACACACCGTACAGGGCGTCGTGCAAACAGACCACCACCGTGCAGTCTTCTGGCCACGTTAAAATCGATATCGGTCGTCCAGTCGCCTTTGTCGTGTGTCTAGCGATTTCTCCCGCTGTCTGCCGCCTGTTTCTTCTGGCCTGTAAGACAATGTACCGGTCATCTGCGGGTGTGGTTCCTCGTGGACGACCACTACTGAAGCCCCGGATAGCTGTTCCTGTAGTTTGAAATTGTCTCCAAAGTCGTGAAACGATGCTGTGAGCAATTCCGAACTCTGCAGCCACACTTGTCACACTGAGGCCTTCCTCCAACTTCTCAATGATTCGACCTCGGGTAAAATCATCCAGATGTCGTCTAACAGATTGATTATTCGCCATTTCTCGCTGAGGCAGCAACTCGGTGTGATTTTAACTGCTATACGGCGTGCAATCTCTTTGCCAGAAATACTGATCTTACACCGACAACACGCTTTATACTACTCAGACACTCTCCTATTACGTCTACCTGCATATCTGCGCATGTGCTACCGTACATCACCTTACTTAATCTCCTGATTGGTCTTTCTGTACGCTCTTCCTCTTCGTTCAGCTGATATGCTAATTTTTCGACTTCGTCTTTAATTTTTGCACACCAGTGTATTGTATCAGTGTAAATGTGTATTTTATTTTTTATTATGTTATAATATATATTTTATTTAGTTGCTTTCAGCAAGTTAGTAATTTTTTAAAAATTATCTTTTATTTTCGTCATTCAATACGCTCGCGCCCCCTCACACATTTATCACGCCCCCAACGGAGGCGCACCCCACAGTTTGAGAAACGCTGACTTAAGTATTGAATTTCATTCACATAAACATTAACTTCATTTAGATAATCCTTACTGTCAAACATTGTTTTTCTTTTCTTTTAATACAATTCATAGGTTTCGGTGTATAAGAACATAAATATTTTTTACAAAAAATATCTCTAGAATGTGCGATAGATTACGCATATGAAATATTTGCAGGTATTTTTCAAGTTCATTAAAACATTAAGGGGGCAATTTTCTTTAAACGTCAAAAAGGAGAGCATGTCTCTATATAAGAAAGATAAAATGACTCCCTAACTCTTTTACTTACTCAAAACGAAATCTTCGAAACCGTTGACTTGAAATTTGTTAAGCATTATCTTTTTCGTTAAGTAGAAATCCGCTAAAGTAGGGTTTCGGGAAATCGAATTCTAGAGTGGGACTGTGAAGGCTTAAAGCGGAGTTATAGCAGAAATTTCCAGTTTTTGAACTATAAAATCTACAGATTTGAAATTAGGCAATCGTTTCATTTGTTGCGTAAAGATCCGCTGAGAACGGATTTTGCAGAAATCAACTAAAATTAGAGAGATGTTTAGTTAAAAAAAATAGATTAACTCCTTCAGATAAAAAAAAATCATATTTTCAATTATTAGATCTACAGAATTCAAATTTTGAAAACATGTTTTCTTCATTTAGAAGATATTTGCTGACAGTGGATCTTTTTTTAAAATATCAGCTCTCAAGGAGTTATGGGGACATTACAAATAAAATAATATCCGTGTTTGTGGTACTAGACTGGAAGATTTTAAATTTTGCAAGTCTGCTTCCTTTGTGGAGTAGAGATCCACTAAAAATATGTTTTGGGATTTTACACTTGGAGGGGGGGGAGGTATTGGAGAATAGACGGTTATTTTACTTCCATTTTAAAATTTTAAGTCATGTTCTATTTAATCAAGATAAGAGGACAATAAGAAATTTTTTTCAATACAATCAAGCCTTGTTTCTAGTATTTAATTATTGCACTGTATTAGAAACAATATATAGTCAGACTGTCACTGTAGTCATACTGGGTATACTGGGTATAGTCATACTGGTACTGTAATACCCAGCGGAAAGTGTGGGCAATGGTTTGTAGATAATAAAAAAAAGAAAAAAACACTTCGCGTGAATTGCAAGATTACTTTCTCCCTGATTTGTATTTTAGAAGCCTGTAACTTAACAAATATATTCTTCCTACAAGCTGAG
Source organism: Trichonephila clavipes (assembly GCA_019973935.1). NCBI lineage: Eukaryota > Metazoa > Arthropoda > Arachnida > Araneae > Nephilidae > Trichonephila > Trichonephila clavipes. The sequence continues at coordinate 16,417 of BMAU01013218.1, forward strand.
GTTGCAGTTTCCAGATCTGTGTCCTCTGCATGACAAGAACTTGCTTTCTGTTTTAACTTCTTTGTTTTCCTTGTCTTTGATGAATCACCTTATTTTGAGCAGTCTTAGAATGTTTAATTGAAACCCATCAGCTTTTATTTAATCATGTGTCTAGAGTTCGCAACAGTTTCTAGAAAACTATTTGAAGTGAATTCCAAAGTACTAAACATCGCAATTAACGCAATTACGCAAGACAGCGTGAATTTAAGAATAAATGTTTTTACGAGAGAGTTAAATTGTGTTACGTAAGAAAACATGCTCTAAAACTCCTTGATTAGAATTTGTTTCATAGTAAGGGGTAAGTCTCTTCATACTTTGGCGAATTACCCATGGATATCTGAAAACACCCACATAATAACATTTAAAGGCAATCGAATTTTTTTGAATGATTAAACTAATTGGAACAATTTAAATGAAAAAATATAAAAAAACTAATTCAAATATATATTTTTAAAATAAATATTAAAAAAATATAAATGAAGTGTCAAAATATTTATGAATTGATTATATTATATTAGTGGTTCTCAATGTGGTCTCTACGGACCCCAGGAGGACTTAATATTATTCAGGGTGTCCGAGAAAAATTAAAATTGATTTTGGGGTCCCTGAACAACGTCAAGGTGTCCACGCAAAGTTCTATTTTTCAATTTAAAATTTGTATTTGAATTTGAAATTTCAGATAAAATAGTTTTTAGAATATATTGTTGAAAGATAAATTACTTAAATTTAATGATTTAGCTAAAATGAAGAAGAAATGCCATAATTCCAAAATTCCCTTTCATGGAGAATGCTTCTATAAGAAATTTTTGATTATACCATAACTTCCAAAAGTTAAGCAAGAAGAGGAAAATGCTAATTTCCGGAAGCCAATCAGAATTGAAGAGGATGCAATTCGCTGCAGAGGTAGATGAAAGTATGCAAATATGGTTAGGTAACAGCCAATCGTGCTTTCATGTCAAAAATATGCAAGAAGGGTAGTCTTATAAGAAGCCAGCTTTAAGAAGGGTTGCAGAAGTTGATTGTATGTGCTGTTAGAAGGTGTTTAAAACGTTCGTACAATTTGTTTTGAAGACATACGTGTTTCTATGACTTCCAGAAAACGAATGGAAGTTTCTAATCGCTGGCGTGCTGTGGGTCGCATTGAAGCAGGACAGTCGATCACAGATGTTGCTCTTTTCTTCGGAGTTCATCATTCGTTAATTTCATGTTTATGCAAATAATTCCAAACCACACAGACAGTTGTCCGAAGGCCCGTAGGTGCTCGCCAAAGGGTTACAACCCCCGCGGAGGATCGATATATAGCTATTGTAGCCAAGCGGAATCGAAGAGCGACCTCCACACGTGTGACATCTATGGTTATAGTGTCCATTGGTAAGGTTATATCTGCAGCTACTGTACGCCAAAGATTACATATGAATGAACTGTATGCCCGGAAACCTCGAGTTTGAGTTTCTCTATCCGTCCAATCAAGAGGGGCACGATTAAAGTGGTGCCGGGAACTTGGCAATTGAACTATGTCTGACTGGGTCAATGTCAAGTTTACTGATGAGTCAAGATTTGCTCTGGAGGTAGATGACAAGTGTATACGGATCTTGTCAATAAGGGCTTAAACAAGGAACACGCAATCAGCCCTAAAACATCACCGAATACCATGCATTCCGAGGCGGAAGCATTATAGTGGGGACAGGGATTTCATTAGGATAACGCACCGACCTGCACATCTTTAAACGTGGTTCTGTGACGGCTGTCCGGTATCGAGATGAAGTCCTAGAACCCATTGTAAGATTGTACGCTGCAGCATTTGGTCCTACTTTTGTTTTAATGGATGATAATGCACGTCCCCATAGAGCTAACATAGTCGATTATTACCTAGAGAGTGGAGGGATTGCGCGTATGGCGTGGCCAGCATATTCTCCCGACCTTAATTCCATTGAAAATCTTTGGGATGCTCTCGGTCGTGCTGTATCTTCCCATTTCCCACCTCAGGTCACTCTTATTGAGCTGGAAACTGCTCTACAAGAAGAATGGCGATTGCTTAATTCTGCGGTGGTTGACCACCTAATTGAAAGCATGGTCAGAAGGTGTAAACAATGTAAACAGATTAGGGGGGTGTTAACATACCCTATTAATGTCCTTTTTTTTCAATGTTATGCTGTTTATTTTTACTTTATACATATAATTCTGTTTAAGTCTCCAGTATGACATTATCTGATAACTTACAAAAATTTAATATTGTTTTCATTTCTGTATATAATTATTGATTTTGATTTATGTATAAATATATATGCTACTTTACTACCAAATTTTATGTTAATCAAAGTAGTATTTGTTGATTCTTTGGCATTTTACATCTTCAAGCTTAACTTTTTGAAGTGAATGCATATAGCTAAAGCTTCTGTACAGATCTTGGACGAGTAGTTTTGAAAAATTCAATTTTCTTTTCAAAATTACGATCAATTGCAATGATATCCAGTGCCTTATGCGGAAATTTTTCATCTATTTTAATTATGAATAAATTGCCTTCAAACATATATTTTTAAAATGTTAGTTCCGGCTTTCTACAAAATTATACGCATTATATTATCAAACCATTATTCTAATATAACACTTTTTCCATCAAAGGAGAATGTTCCATAAAAGAAGAAAGAGGAAAAATTCTGAAATCGAAAACCGAACACAGCAAACATAACATCAATTGACCAAAATGAAGAACTGTTATATTTTCTAAAACTGTCACCGACTCAGGTAGATGATAGATAAAGTACTTAAATTTGCTTTATAGGATTCCAACCTTTGTCTTCAATAGAAATTTTACGTCATAGAACATAAAAAAAAATTAAAAATAATGCACTGCTGCACACATTGCTGGCACTCTCTCTCCTAACCACCACGCGCAACCAACGGGCGGACATTTAAACTCTCAACAGAGTAAACGTGCATCGCTAGCTCCCCTGCATGGCGGGTCTTTAGTGGTGCTGGGCTCGAACTTTTGACAAGCCAGCCACGATTCGATACCTTGAACACTAGGCTACCGCGGCCACATTAATTTATCCAAAAAGTTAAGAGCAAGTATAATAATTATACTAGTGACTTCCGAATTGAAAATTGGGTCACAAATGGTGAGTTTGAAAGGGACACGCAGTATCAAAGCTTATGTAGGGGTATAGAAAAAGAAAGA
>BMAU01013221.1:0-13643 GCA_019973935.1 Trichonephila clavipes
ACAACATTTGCGACCCAACATAATTTTCATCACGCCCCCGTGTACAATAACAATGTATTGAATGCAATAATAATATACTTTTTGATGTAAAGCTATAATACTATCTTAATTATAAACCGTACTAATTACCAAGGTATTAAATTTTGTATATATTACTTTTGCCAATAAATATTTTAAAACAGCCAATTTAAGTAATAGGATGCTGGGCACTATGTTAGATATGTGTGGAAGTTAATAGTATAGTAATATGTTTTTAGAATTGATAAATTAATTATCAAATACATTATGAAATAGTGAGAGATACATTTTTAAGTATTATATATTATATCAGTGTAGATGTGTATTTTATTCCTTATTATGTCAGAATGTATATTTTATTTTTGCTTCTCTCTCTCTTTTAAAGTAATAATTTTTTTTTTTAAATAATCGTTTATTTATTTTCTTTTTGATACGCTCGCGCCACCTATGTTGGGTTATTATCCCCCTAGAGACGCTCCCAAACACCCCGAAAAACACTGAGTTAATAAGTTTCTTGATTGAAATTAATGTCTAAAATATGTAGATGCTTTGAAAGACACTAACCAACTTTTTCTAAGTGTTGTCAACAATTAATAGCAAAAAGTGACTAAAGAAATATAAGAAATATGAAACTAAGCTTTGCTAGATCTTAAAATCAATATAAAACGGTAATTTGTTTTTTTTTACCTTCAACATCTTCGTTTAAATACAAAACGTAGTTTCAATCAGTTCGTGATCTATGGTGTCATTTATAGCTGCCCTCTGTCTGGTGACGTAGGCAATTAGAGTAGGCCAAAATAAAGATGATTAAACTGAACTAGCTTTAGCGAACTGAACTACTTTAGTGTATTTTATTCTCTTTTAATTTATAAAATCTTATTAACAACTTTTTACTTGTGTTTAATTTGTTTTGGGTTAACTAAAAATGTTGAAACTGGTACTTTTAATTCATTTATTTATTAGACTTGAGAAAACAAAATGGATGTGTAGCGAATTTTCTAATAAGAATGAGAAAATCATCATAACTTTTATTCATTTAACTTAATTTTATAAACTTCCGGTATAACATTTATTCAAAAAATAGTTTGAATTATTTTAATTATTTTTCTGTACTTTTTTTTCCTACTGTTCTAAATATGCGCATTAATTCTGCATTTGAATAAATTTGTAACTGTAATCAAAACAAAATGCTCATTTTATTTATTGTACGTCCAAATAAAGGCAAATTATTTTTGTGACTGAAAGAGTATCTTTCATTCTTAAAATCAACTGAGGAGTAAAATAATGATTTATCCAAACAAAGGATAATCATCATTTACGCCTTCAACGTTTTTCATTGCATGTTCTATTAAATTATTCTTACTACAATCTTTTTTCTAAATACTGTTAGGATGGGATTCGTTTGGTTTGTAATAAATCTGATTTCAAAATATTTTATGTTAAAGTCACAGTTGTGTATATATAGTGAGCTAATGTAACCAAAAGTATAACCATAACTATATCAATAATTTACTTAAGGAAGAGATGAGTAACTTAGAAATTGAAATCAAATAACAGCTAAGCTGCATGCAAATATTTATATAAATTATGTTCAACTTCGAATATTCGTTAAACCCTACAGATATAAATCGTCCGATGTACAAATCTCGCACATGAACTGGAGCGGTTTGGACTCCAGGATCAGATGGGTACAACTCACCCATAATTGAATGAATTACATTCGCAAAAAAACCCCTTCATTAATCCACCATGAGAGGGCCTGCTAACAGGATCAGGGTTTGAACCTATTATTTTCGCCTTTTCGCGCTTTGTCGCATCTGGGTTTTTGCATCGCGATCCTAATTCGGTAAGCGACATCTGTGCGCCCGAAAAATAAAGCGGGTGCTGAGGATCAAGTGAGCAATCCAATTGACCATAGGGGAGGGGGATGTATGAGAAGAAGGGGTGCCGGGGAGTCTTATTGTACCTCCGCAATAACAATTCGAGAGGGTTCGTTTAGTCATTTTGCAATGGGACACTGGGGTTGAGTGAATCTAATAACATTTACTAAACCAATTAAATTTGTCTGGTTAAGTCTGTTAAAGCACATCCTGAAAATCTAACAATGCATCTAAGATTTTATTAATTATAACTTCCATGACTTCAAAACATGTTAATTAAATTATTTCGCACATTGAATTATTTTTTCAAGATACATAAAAAGTTCTCAAGCGTCCATAGTTTTGAAATATTCGCATTTATATTTAAAATTTGAAATGATTTAACATTTTTTAATGATTTTTATAAATTTAATTCGCTAGTAAGAGTTTATGATTTTTAAATTCTTCACCTCTTAACCTGTTTCCCGTACGCTGTATGGGCACTGATATTTTCTTCTTTCTATCTTTGATTTGAACATACTTTTAATTCTTATTGTGAGGTTATTAGTGTTTTTTTGAAGTGTAGTTTGTCCATGGTACTGAAATGCTCCTCATCAGACATTTTATTTGTGTTGAAGGCGAATTTTCATTGAAGGCGCAAATTTAGATCCTTGGAAATATTCGATAAAGAACAGGAATTGGTAAGGCAATGTGCAATTTGCTTCTTAAGAAGTAAAAAAAATGGAAAGATAATCTTCTGTCCCCATTGCAATGTAAGACTAAGTATTACACCATACTTCAAGTTGTGTGCATATATATATATATATATATATATATATATATATATATATATATATATATATATATATATATAAAATATATATATATATATATATATATATATATATATATAAATATATATATATATATATATATATATATATATATATATATATATATATATATATATATATGCACACACACTAAAAATTCCACAACCGTTCGAAAAGATATACGAACATGAACTTGTTTTGTAAGTATGAGCAAAATTCTTTTAAGTTAAACGAAACATTCTTCATAGCATGGAGAGTGTATTTATAAAGCAAGCGTTTAGTGTTTCTTGTGTTCCACAATTATAAAGTAAAAAATAGTGTGAAAACTTTAAAAAAGAAAATTAAAATAAAATTCCACTATTTCAGTCTTCTATTAAGCATTATACAATAATTAATAATACATGAAGCAATAATTTGTCTTCCTTTTTGGAACATTTTGGGCAAATAAATTGACATTTTAAAACCCTAATAAAACTAAAAAAAACTTTTAAAAAAATTTTTGTTAAAAAATAACATGAATCTTTAACACAAAATTGTTTTAAATTATCTAAAACTTTAATCGTATAATTAGTAGCGCCAATTATCTCAATAACGTTTAACATTAATCTCACCAAAAATTTCTATGGACTGTATGTGTATTGTAATTCAAAGCGTTGTAGTTTTAGCTAACTCATATGTAAATCATTTATTTTTGTCTTTCATCCCCCCCCTAATTTTAAAGAACCAAATGTTTTTAACTACCTGTTTAATCTTGAATTAAAAATATAATTATATCACAAACCGATGAATGCTTCCTCCAGCTTCTAACCATAGATATGAAATTCTAAAATTACAAACTTGCCCAGTAAAATCCTTTTACTTACATTTTTGGAGTTAACATATTAGTAACAAATCAAAAGCAAAAATTATAGTTTTAATAATACCTTCTTTATCAGTATGTCAGTTAATCACAAAAAGTGTAACAAACTTTTTTTCTTCTTATTTTAAAAGAAAGTTTTCAAGCAGTAGCAGAGAAGGATCTGTTTCAATTTGTAACAACTAAAACACAAAAAATATATTTTAGTAATTTCGATTTTTAACTTTCTGTTCTAAAACCAGTTTTGGGTATTCATTGACTCTTAAATATTATCAAAACAGGATAGGATAATTCTATATTTAGGAATTTCAGTTAAAATCCATGAAGAATAAAATTTAAAATATTAAAAAACTGTAAATAGAATCTAAAATTAAGAATAAAATATATTCTCAATTTTTTAATCAAAGCACTTAAACATGTATTGGTGACCTTTTTAAAAAAAAACAAATTGAAAGCCTTACATTAGGTGTAGGACATTAAGTGTAACGTTAGGAATGGGGGTTCATAGTTAAAAGAAAAAGTAATTTTCGGAATTCAATCCTTTCATACATTTTGCTCAGTTTTGAATAGTAAAAATAATAGTATTATTTTTATCAGCTACTTTTCTTTTAAAAAAGTGACACGTACCTATGTTTTAGTTGTGTCTAAACGCTCAGTTCATTTAGCTTAAACTGCGTTCACGATAGAGGTTTTTTTTTAAAAAATAATTAGAGGCCATAATAAATACATCAGCTTTACTGATATGTCTTCTGTTAATGCTAGTTAAGATTTAAGTCTATTTTGAAATTAATAAAAATATTAATAAGGTTTTCAGAATACAGTATAAATTTTAAAGCATGTTACATACAAATACTTTTTCACCAGTGTTAATGATAATTTTAATTTTTAATGTTAGACATTTAAAAAAAATCGGATCCAAATTTTTATGATCTCCTTGTATTTTTCCAATCCCGTTCCATGATCTCAATGAAAGTAAGCACACCGATTCGAACCCGATCTTTTTGAGTTTCGTGATTTGAGGTTGGCAGCAACTGCCATGCAAATCGAGCTAGTATTTAAACTCGGCTCATGTTAGTTTTTAAAAAAGGAAGGAGAAACGGAAATATAAGAAGTATGTGAGTGGTTTCTCTCTTAGAGGGTGAGAACAACTGGTTGGCAATGCAACTGCAGGTTGCATCACCATTTTAGATTAGAAATTAATTTTACAATATTAGAAGACGGTTCGAATCGGATGTCTCTGGTAATGTTGCTTTTTGAACTTATTGTTTTTATTGCTCCAGTAACGAGCAGAGTGACTTTATGTTGATTATTAAAGGGCCAATTTTAAGAACCTGTTTTCGTCTTCATGCCTCCTCGACACATAAATTTCACTGCTAGCTTTGCAAAATTTAAATTAGCTTACCAATAAGTGTAACAAATTTGGTTATGGGGCCCAGGCCATGTACTGTGTCGAGGCAGGCTAAGCAGTTGAACTAGGCCATGAACTTTGTCTATTTAAATACTGTTCCAGTCTAGAACTTTTTTTTATGAACTCTGTTGCTAGTACGCTAAATCGAGTAACAGGTATGGAGTTTAACAACCAGATATCAGTGTTAACTCCAAATAACTGGAACACGTGGAAGCATGATATGCAAGTACTCTTAATGCATTATGGTTGCTGGCAGTTTATAATACAGACCAAGCCAGAGCAACCCAATGAAGAGGCAACATACAAGGAAAAATTAGATCTACAACTTCGTAAGGATAGATGTTATACGTTGATCTATACTAACATCAGTTCAGATTTGAAAAATCTGATAACGGAAACAACTGACGGAGTAGCGGCATGGAAGATATTAAAAGATCACTTCGAACCAGTCACAAAAGCAAGGGTAATTCAACTATTAGATCAATTTTTTGGAACAAAATACCAACCAGGGGAAGATGTTGGAATCTTCATATCTCGTGTAAAGACAGCGGCAACCAGACTACAAGAAGCGGGTCATAAATTGGACGACCTGTACATAGGATTTCAATTAATAAGGTGGCTTCCTCAGGAATTCCAGTCTACCGTGCAACAAATCTACAGATGGAAAGAAGAGGACTTCAGAGTTGTCAAAATTGAAGCAGAGCTGATATTAGAAGCCAATCGTCTTCAGTTGATGAAACAAGATTTGGAGAAAGCGGAGAATGCTTACTTGAGCAGTTTCACTTCGAAGAAGTCGAAGACGTTACCTGGTGCTACGGCTGCAGCTCATGGAGATCCAAATGGCAAGAATGATTACCAAAAGAAAAGTGGTAAGGTATTTAATTGTAAAACTATTAAAAATGTTAAACAATCTATTAAGACTATAGGTCCGTGTTATGTATGTAATAAGTACGGGCATCTTAAAGTAAACTGTAAAGAGAAAAAATATCTACAAAACTCTCCTTCAACTGTAAATGAAACTTTTAACACAGAGTTTGATAAAGGTGTTTGGGTAATAGATACTGCTGCCACGAGTCATTTTTGTAATGACAAGAGTTTATTTTTAGATCTTAAACCGATAACTAACATGAAAATGTCGTTAGCCACGGAGGATAAAAGTTGTCCCGTAGAAGGAATCGGTACACTTAGATTTCGGGTAAAATATAAGGGGAGTTTTCATGAAATAACTTTGACTGATGTATTATTTAATCCTAAGTTGAGGAGAAATTTATTATCCGGTTCCAGATTAGAAAGTAAAGGTGCGCATTTTGTGGGTACTAAAGGTAAAATTAATGTTTTTAATAAAGACTGGATAAAATTGTTCTCGGCGACACGCCATGAAAATTTGTATTTTTTTAAGCCGGATCATTATATTATACCAAAGAGTAAAGAAATTAGTTTTTTTAGTGATGTAACCGCTAAAACGGATCAATAGAAATATGGCATCAACGCTTTGGTCATGTTAATAACGATTACTTGGTAAAAACTAGTAAAAATGATAGTGTAAAAGGTCTCCCACGCATAACTGATAATGGTAAGACTCATTGTATACCGTGTAAATTAGCAAAGTCCAAGAGAGTTTCATTCAAAAAGACGGGGGCCGTAAGATCAAAACGTCCATTGGAATTATTGCATATGGACCTCTGTGGTCCAATGCCAACTGAAAGCCAAGGCGGTAATAAATATTTCTTGAGTATAATTGACGATTATTCAAGAAAGGTGACTGTATTTCCCATCCGAAATAAATCTGACGTATTTCATACGTTTATAAGATTTCAGAAACGAGCAGAACGTTTTCTAAGTAAAAGGTAATAGCAGTTAGAACTGATGGCGGACTAGAATTTTGTAATAAGGATATGGATAATTTCTTGACAGAACTGGGTATAAAACATGAGGTAAACAAATTCATATACGCCAGAAAATGAATGGGGTCGCGGAGAGATTCAATTTAACCGCTCTAGATGGCATCAAAATATTGCTTAAGTCTAGTGAAGTTCCCATAAGTTTTGGGGAGAAGCATTACTTTGTTTCACTTATGCGTGGAATCGAAATTTGTCACAAAGACAGTAACAAAACGCCTTTCGAAAAATATTCAGGTAGAAAACCATCGGTATTGCATCTAAAACCTTCTGGATGTTTGGCATACGCTGGTGTACCAAAACAAATTAGAAAAAATTCGATATGCGTGCGAAAATAGGAATTATGATTGGATACGCACAACGTACTAAGGGTTATAGAATATGGTTGATAGATGAAAATAAATTAGTCGAGACTATTAATGTAAGATTCGATGAAAGTAAGAGGGGGAATTAATTTTTTTAGACAAAAAGTTAATAGTAACCTTGGATATAATTTAAACCTTCCTGATTATTATGATGATGAGGATGATTCCGATAGAGCAAAAGATTCATTAACGAGTCGTTTAGTTTCAAAGACAAGTACGGAAACGCCCTCAACATCTGAAAAACCAGATGTATCTTCCGATAATCATAGCTTGATCCCATGTACAGAGGTTAAGTGGATTCGAAATATAGGTAGGAAAGTAACTGGATCTAACGTATATTATAGTATAGAAGGGGAAGCAACCCGATTGAAATCTTTTAACGAAATAGAGAGATACTGTAAGAGGCATAATATTGAGTATGATCCTAGTTTATTTAATTTTAGAAAAGATAATACCGAATCCCAGGGATTTTCAGATTTGACAGAGCAACAAGAAGCTCTTACGTTTGAAGTAACTATTCCTAACTGTTACAAACAGGCGATAAGATCCAGAGACGCATCTAAATGGCATGATGCAATGGATAAAGAAATTAACGTAATGAAGGAACGTAAAAGTTTGGGATTTAGTTGATCATCCGGATAATATAAAAAGTTTAGAAAACCGTTGGGTTTATACCATTAAATATGATGAAAATAATAAAATTGTTAGATACAAAGCCCGCTTAGTTGCGCGAGGTAACACACAATTACGAGGCGAGTCATTTGACGAGGTATTTCAAGAATACAAAATTAGAACTTTCAAAAAAGTTAAATCATTAAAACTAAGATGTTATTCAGACTCGGATTTTGCTACAAATAGGGATGATCGAGTGTCAATGGGAGGGTTCATAACTTTTATAGACGAAACTCCAATTTCATCGTGAACTTTCAAGCAAAAATCCGTTAGTCTGTCGACCATGGAAGCTGAGTATGTTAGTTTAACAGAAGCAGCTAAAGGAATTCATTTGGCTAAAGAATGTAATTGATAATAAAGGTTTAAATTTGGAATTAAGTGAAAATGTAATGTTTTGTGATAATCAAGCTGCTATAAGTTTTTCAAAGTCACCGGTAGAAAATTGTAGAACAAAACATATCGATGTTCGTTATCATTTTTAGGAATTTGATATACGACAAGGTTTCAATTAAATAAATAGGTACCAAAAATAATTTGGCGGACATTTTTACCAAACCCATGGTAAAAGGAAAAAATTGTTGAATTTTGTAGAAAATTATTTCTTTTTAGAGAATAAGACTGTTTCTTTAAGATTAAAATATTAGTTTTGTTTATTACAATAAAGATTGTGAATAAAAATGTATTTTTTGTGTTAAATTGTATAACATGCGATTTATAGTTAAAATTTACTGATTTGTAAGAGATAATGGTGCGAGATTGAAGGGGGCCGATTGTTAGACATTTAAAAAAATCGGATCCCAAATTTTTATGATCTCCTTGTATTTTCAATCCCGTTCCATGATCTCAATGAAAGTAAGCACACCGATTCGAACCCGATCTTTTTGAGTTTTCGTGATTTGGGTTTGGCAGCAACTGCCATGCAAATCGAGCTAGTATTTAAACTCGGCTCATGTTGGTTTTAAAAGGAAGGAGAAACGGGAAATATAAGAAATTATGTGAGTGGTTTTCTCTCTTAGAGGGTGAGGCAACCTGGTTGTAATACAATTTGCAGATTGCATCACCATTTTAGATTAGAAATTAATTTTACAATATTAGAGAAGACGGTTCGAATCGGATGTCTCTGGTAATGTTGCTTTTTTGAACTTATTGTTTTTATCGCTCCAGTAACGAGCAGAGTGACTTTATGATTGATTATTAAAGGCCAATTTTAAGAAACTGTTTTCGTCTTCATGCCTCCTCACACATAAATTTCACTGCTAGCTTTGCAAAATTTGATTAGCTTGCAATAAGTGTAACATTGTGGTCTTATTATTTAAAAAAAAACATTAAAATTTTCAACGTGCAAGCTTTTTGAATTAAAAAAAGTCCCTCTATTTTCATTCCATTTAGCTTGATGCCTTAAAACCTCTTTATATTGTTTTTATGAAACGAGGGATTTTTAAATAATTTTATTTTTAAATCTCAAACACAGGGTGCAAAATTACAACTAAAATAAAAATACGTGCAACAGGAAATCTGCAAATAAAGGTGAAAAAAGAAAAATACAGCTTACAAAAAGCTTAAGATAAATATGAAAGAATAAATTTCTTTTTTTCAGAACACTATTGGTAAAGTAATCTGTCAAATTTTATTATTAAGCATTCTGAATAAGAAAGAAATCATTTATATTTTAAAGTTCAAAAATATTCTTCATTATGCTTTGCAGAATTGTCCTTGATTAAGTTTAATTCCTGCGGAATAAAAATCACAAACAATTTTCAATTCAATTTAATTTCACTTTAATTAAGTAATTCTTTGAAGGCAAATACAATTTACCCATAAAACCGGAGCTCAATCTTAAAATTCTAAATACAACTTCCGCTATAAATTTATTAAGCACAGAGGAAAGAGTTTTAAGCAATTCATAAAATGGCAAACCCATTTCGAGAATTTTTGGTTCCCGCAGATCAAAATTCTCATTCGGGATCACAGTGGGGAAAACTCCCTGAATGTTAAGACATGTTTTACTTCGAATTTAATAACGTCCATTCACCTCAGAATTAATACGATGGAATGTTAATTGCTACTAATCTCTCTGCCACCATCTCTCTGGGATTGCACGCAGGAAAACAAAGATACCGGGGAAGATAGGGAGCGCTTGTGCACGTCAGGACGGCGACAAAACCGCTGCAGTAGATAACGGGGCGCAATAATAGCGGGATATCTCCCATGGGCGGAGGTCAGACGACGCCCCTGCTTCTCATTTAACCGCAAGCCCTTGATTAGATTTCAAAATTTTATGCACGCGCAAACCCAAAATTGTGGTTCCCTACGAAATTAATCTGGATTCGGCGGGGATACATTCAGTATGTCGGGACTACAACCCGGGTAACCGCTGGTGGTAAATTTAGAGGGGATACTTCTGGGAAGCCCTGATGAGGAGGTGGAGATCCTCCCCCTTTGCGTGACGTGTTTCTCAAATTCACACCCAACGCTGAGCTCGTAATCTAACTGGTGTCGAGAATAGCGGGATTTTGAGGCAGGGAATTTAGTTCCCTATAGTACCATCCTGGAAGAAAGTTTGGATTTTTTCTTCCTCCTTTCAATAAAGGTTACCATTTATATTTTTTCTCTGTATCTTTATTTTTCAGGCAAGATTTCACTACATCTTCTTATTATCGTTCCCCTCCAATCTTGATCTTGTTAACTTTAATTCATTTTTTGCTTATTTATTTTTTTCACAGTAATTTTTTCCCAGTAACTTGTGTTTTGATTTCGCTTTTGAAGAACGACACGAATGACAAGCGAGTTAGTAGCACCTAAAGGAATTTCAAATGGTCCGAAGAATGATGTCTCTAAATCAATTTTTAAGATTCAAGGGTGAGATATATATATTAACTTGATGATATTCTTCAAGCATGAAAACGTATTAATTTCATTTTAAATGTTATGGCTTCCAATTTAACAAAGCATTTATATTTAAAGTCATTATACTTTATCACACTAATCTGACAAAGCTTAAGGCTTAAGAGTACAAACACTTGAAATAAAAGTCTTAAAGATCAATACAGTAGAGCTCTCGAAAAACTCAGCACTCAATAACCCGGATAACTCGGCCGTACCCTGCTGGTTGAAAAAAACAGCAAAGTGTTCCCTGGATATGCAGAAAGCGATTAAGTTGTTCAAAAACTATACTTAGGTAGACATTGATGCAGAATATTTTGCTGCTGTTAGCTAATGAAGAAATGCCGAACAATTATGAAGACATTAACGTTACAAACTCCTAGAATTTCCCATTGTGAGGGACTAAAGCAGGGGTGGGCAGACTTTTAAACGGTATGGTCTACTTGTAATATTTTCAAAGGTGTTGCGGTTACCCTGTGGCGTAGATGGGATGAGCTAAAAAAGCTCAACACTATTTAATATTCTAACAATAATAAATACAAAATATGTACATAACTACAGTAAAAAAAATTACTCTTTTAAAACTACGTTTTAAGAAAAAGCAAGATGCAAACATGGCAGTTATACACACAAATTTAATAACATCAAATGATGCATTTATTATCAAATAATTCAAAAATACATTAAAAAAATAAATCAGTTTCATTTAAAGTTAGTTCTCATAGTTAGAGTCTCAGTGGAACGACTTAGTCTGCATATTGTCCACCCCAATCTTGCATATCTAGATATATACATTACTAATTTCTAATCTTCCACTGGAATCTAAGTGGTCATCTGTGGAAATAGGGAATGATATACTTCTTAATTATATTCATACTGGCTAAAATGCGGATTGACACGAAAGTGAAAGAACAAGGCTAAATGAAATGCGGCTTTTGTTTTAAGCTAGGATACTTTCCCTTCATCCATTTAATTCAAGAAAGTGCTTCTTTTAAAATTGCGTTATTTTGAAGATTTCGTTTTCCTCAACATATTTTCAGTTGTATTTTCCACATCAATACTGCCAAATGTGAGGGCCAACATCACCTAAATATGCAGTGAAAGCGGTCGCTCCCACAATGTCTTGGTGGTCCACTGGTCGACCGCGATCGACTCAATGCTTCTCACCTCGGGACAAAAGGCTATCGTAACCATCCTTCAGTATTTAAAAAGAATGTATTTAGTTTATCTTCGTCGTCTTCGTAGAGAAGCAGCAAAACGAAGAGTGCAGTAAGGAAGACACAACACAACATTGCGCATTTCTTTAAAAAAAGATAGTTTTTGTAAAGTCTCCCACTTAATTTTATTTTTATGACAGCTTTATACCTTTCATAAAATTTTTTCTGATGTGTATCTGAACAGGTAAATTACTGTATGTATTCATTAATTTTAGTTTTCATGTATAAAATGCTCGATGTCTTCGTAAGTGCGTACTTTTCCTTCGTTTAAAGGTATTTCAGTGTTTCAATTTTTTATTCTGTTCTCAAAAAATAATGCATACAAAGGGCATGTCAATATTTTCTGGAGAAAAAACTCGTATTTATTCCTTTTAATCCCTTTCTCAGTCACCTGGCATTTTCACAAACTCGGCCACCTTAAAGCCCGCATATTTATGTGTGTTGACCTTTAAACTTTCATGGGGGTACAAATATTAAAAACGGATTTTTTGTAATCATTGCATTTCTTTCTCAAATGTACTAATTATTTTATTTTACATAATTTAAGAATACTTTATGTAATTCTATGGAAAAAAATCCTTTATGAGCGTTTTAAACAATCTTAAAACTTTTTAATGATACATTTTACCAGCCAGATAAAAATTATAAGCCGAACATAGAAAGAAAAGATATTGGAGTTTACACATTAAACTTTTTCAATAATGTTGCCTTTGTTCAAAGATGTAGCCACGGCAGTGATTCACGCCTTTGGCATTATCTATGTGACTATATACTTATGTTTTTTTAATTAAAGCCCCTGTACTTCTTCATACACGACAACAACAACCTCATATTGAGACTTTAAATTTTAATACTTTTCCCCTACATCTAAGCCGTTTGAGTATTTTATGTGGCCAATGAATTCTTTTCTCTGAACTGCAACTTAGAGTATAGTAATGAATCGCAAAGAAAGACTCAGTTTACTTCAATTCTCAATACATTTACCTCATCAACTTTGGGAATATGAATTCGTTGGGAGAAAAAGAATCTATAGAGAAACACGATAAAATCATGCTAAAGAACTAAAATACGAGCTAATTACTCATACATTGCGAGAGAAGTTTAAGAGGTATACGACTACGTTCCGAACCGTGATTTTTGCAAATGTGTATAAATGGATAATATTTATGATAGTCACTTGGTGTTTACACATATTAAACTTGGTGTCACTTGGATTTAAATCACTTGGAGTGTAGTTAGTGTCACTTGGTGTCACTTGGATTAGAAAATGTATATAAAATTGTTTAAGAATATTATTACAATAAAAGATTATTTAAGTACAATATATTTCGACAAAAAATGAACACAGAATGACTAATTTTCAAAACATTCTCCCTTCATGGAAAATGCTTCTATTATAATAATATTTTGCCTGTATATCAGTGTTTCTCAAAGTGTAGGGCGCGCCTCCCTGGGGGGCGCGATGACCCTAAAAGGGGGGCGAGCATATCGAAAATTTAAAGATTTTTTAAAAAAATTACCGGAAAGAGAAGTAAAACAAAATGCTTTCTTCCATAATAAAAAAAATACACACAACAGCACTGACATAATTTATGCTTATTATCTGGCTTTTTTCTGTCCCAAGTCAGACACAG